>CM059278.1:7007008-7012008 GCA_030347295.1 Setipinna tenuifilis
GTGTGTATTAAAGGTGTGTGTGTGTGTGTGTGAGAGAGAGAGAGAGGGGTTTGGAACAGCTGCTGAGTCTAAATCTGGATCAGGAAGTGCTGCTGCGTTGGGCTTCCTGTGGAGAGCAATGTCAGCCTCCGCACAGAGATCATTCATTACCCCACCACCTCTCTCTCTAACTCTACCTCCTTCTCTTTTCTGCTCTCTCTATTCCTCTCTTTTCTGCTGTCTCTCTTCCTCTCTCTTGTCCTCTTCCTCTCCCTCTCTCTCCCTCCCTCTCTCTCCCTCTCTCTTCCTCTCCTTCTCTCTCTCCCTCTCCCTCTCCCTCTTCCTCTGTCTCTGTCTCTCTCCCGCTCTTTTCTGCTCTCTCTTCCTCTCTCTCCCTCTCTTTTTTGCTTTCTCTTGCTCTCCCTCCCTCTCTCGCTTCCTTACTTTTCTGCACCTCTCTCTCTTCCTCTCTTCTTCTCCTGTCCTCTTACTCTGCCTCTTGCTGCCTCTTGCTTTTTTCTCTCCACTCCTCTCTCCACTCCTCTCGCCCTCTATCTCCTTTTCCCTTCACCCTCCTCTTTCATTTCCTCTCTCCTCTTTTTCTTCATCTCTTTCTCTTCATTTCTCTGCCTCTCTTTTTTTACTTACTCGTCCTATGTCACTCGCTCTCTCATTATCTCTCTCTCTATCACACTTTTACTCCCTCTCTTTCTTTTCTTCCACTTACTTTCCCTCTCTCTTTCTCTGTCTTTGTATTGTGCTAGCTAGGTCACTCAATCTTTTTCTCTCTATCACTAGCCCCACTTTTCAGGTCTCTCCTCCTGTCCCTGTCTCACCTGCCCCTCTCTTTTTCTTTCTCCGCCCTTTTCTCTCCTCCACCATTTCTTCTTTATCCCTCTATTTCTTTCATTATTTTTGCCATTTCAGTTCATCATTTTACTAGCACTGTGGCCTGTGCGTTTGTGTGTGTGTGTGTGTGAGTTAGTGTGTGTGTGTGTGTGTGTGTGTGTGTGTGTGGTGTTTTGGGAACTGTTAAATAGCAAAGCTCCTGCATAGATTTGCCATAAATATCTAGGTGGTTATCAGCCACTAGTAGTGCATGTGGGTGGGGCGGCCAGTCATTTGCCTGCCTGGATGAGGCTGTAAATTTCTCTGTGTGTGTGTGTGTGTGTGTGTGTGTGTGTGTGTGTGTGTGTGTGTGTTGAAGAGCAGGGGGTGGTGGAACTGTCATGTTTGAACTGACCCAATTCTAGTCTACATAGGCCTGCAGGCTGTATATGTTAGTGTGTGCATGAGCATCTGTGTGTGTGTGTGTGTGTGTGTGTGTGTACTACTAGCAGTAGTAGAGTAGAGTAGAGTAGAGTAGAGTAGAGTGAAGTAGAGATAGTTTATTTATCCCAAAGGAAATTAAGGTGTGTGTGTGTGTGTGTGTGTGTGTGTGTGTGTGTGTGTGTGAGTGTGAGGAGAGAAGCAATAACCTGAGCATAAAACAGTGAGTCATACTTACCATCACCTCAAACTCTGTAAAGCCTTCAAGTTCAGGAGTGCTTACATCACGCTTTCTCTCTTTCTTTTTCTCTATGTGACTTTGTCTATATTTTCTCTCTATCTTTAACACCCTCTCTCTCTTTCTCCATGATTATCCTGACCCATTCTGGGTTGTGTGTTATGAGATTGGGATGTTGTAGTGTAACCCATCAATGTCAGTGTCACCAGTGCGTGTGTGTGTGTGTGTGTGTGTGTGTGTGTGTGTGCTCTAGCAATGTAATTATGTAAGAAGGTTAGACAGGGGTCTGATAAAGGAGTTGTATCCCTCCCTTCTCTCCTCCCTTTGTCCTTTCTCTCTCTCTCTCTCTCTCTCTCTCTCTTTATCCCTTCTCCTTCTCTCTTTCTCCCTCTATCCCTCTCTCTCTCTCTTTCTCTCTCACTCCTTCCCTCCTTCTCCTCATCCTCTCTCTATCTCTCCTGATATAGATGCATCATCCATGCAGTATGTGCTAGGCTGCTGCTACGGCTGAAGCTAGATAGTGAAATGCAATTGAATCAGTGTTGAAATGATGCCAATAGCAATCAGTCTGGCCATAATTTGATGTTGACATAATATCTTTTTGTTATGTGGTAATTGACCTTGCTCTGCACCGCACTGTCCAGTGGCCCTCTGTCTTTGGCTCACAGTACACCCACATGTACATGTTTATGCAGCTTTGCTGTTAGTGGGCGTGTGGTGATTTTTAACTGACTAAAATATTGTATGCATTGTATGTGTTTCCACATGGTAGTAGCGATTAGCAGTATGTGCTTGTGTGTGACACTTCATATTAATTTCTCTACTTACTAGGACTCTGGAAAAAAATTCCCACGTGCCCACAGAGTTCATATAAATTAGCTTAGAGCCCCCCAAAGGTGTTTCAAGGCTGAATTGTGATCCAGCAGTGGTAGTGGCATCAGCAGCAGAAGCAGCACTCTGACGCTCACACACACACACACACAAACACACACACACACACACACACCATCCCCACTCCTCACATCTGCCCATCTGGATTTCCACCCATCAGCCCCACTTCCAACACACACACACACACACACACACACACACACCTTGGGCACCCAGGGTTCCTGATTGAGCTGTGGCCTTGTGCTGTGACACCTTGCTGGCCCTGTGGTTTAGTGGCCACTGACCCACACCCTGACCCCCTGATAGGCCCAAGGCCCAGCCACATTAATGTGTGTGTGTGTGTATGTGTGTGTGTGTATGTGTGAGTGGCCCCCCTGATAGGCCCAAGGCCCAGCCACATTAACGCTGTGGTGTGTGTGTGTGTGTGTGTTTGTGCGTCTGTGTGTGTGTGTGTGTGTGTGTGACCCCCTGATAAGCCCAAGGCCCAGCCACATTAACACTGTGTGTGTGTGTGTGTGTGTGTGTGTGTGTGTGTGTGTGTGTGTGTGTGTGTGTGTGACCCCCCTGATAAGCCCAAGGCCCAGCCAGATTAACACTGTTTTGTGTGTGTGTGTGTGTGTGTGTGTGTGTGGATGGCTGTGTGTGTGTGTGTGTGTGTGTGTGTGTGTGTGTGTGTGTGTGTGTGTAGAGTATAGTAGAGTAGAGTAAAGTAGTGATACTTTATTTAAGGAAATTAAGGTGTGTATGGAGATGGAAACTGGCTGTTTGACACTTTCATAGCACTCTCTTTACTAATTACAAATACACACACACACACACACACAAGCATCCATACTCTCTTCATCTTTTCATCCTGTTCTGTCATTTATTCTGCTTCTCTTCATCTCTTTTCTCTTCCCTCATTCAGCCTTTGCAGGGTGCAAAGTACAGCTGGAGATGTGGTAGTGTGTAGAATGTGGAGGTGTGTAGTTGGATAGTGTGTGTGTGGTTTTGTGTGTGTGTGTGTAGAGTGTGTATATGTGGTAGTTGGATAGTGTGGTAGTGTGTAGAATGTGGAGATGTGTATAGTGTAGTTGGATAGTGTGTGTGTGTGGTTTTGTGTAGTGGGGAGATGTGTGTAGTATAGTTGGATAGTGTGATAGCGTGTGTGTGTGTGTGTGTGTGTGTGTGTGTGTGTGTGTGTAGTGTGGAGATGTGTGTATAGTTGAATAGTGTGTGTGTGGATTTGTGTGCAGCGTAGTTGGACTGTGTGTGTGTATGTGTAGTATAGCTGTATACTGTGGTTGGGTGTAGAGTGTGTATCTGTGGTTTTCTTTCTCTGGCCAGTCTTTTGGTGTGTGTGTGTGTGTGTGTGTGTGTGTATCTGTGATTGTGTTTCTGTGCCAGTCTTCTGCTGTGTGCATGTGTGTGTGTCTGTGCTTGTGTTTCTCTGGCCAGTCTTCTGGTGTGTGTGTGTGTGTGTGTGTGTGTGTGTGTTTCTGTGCCAGTGTTCTGCACTGTGCTCAGAGCTCAGCTCATATTGATTTCTAGAGCTTCTCATTAAAAATTAAATTCTGCGCATGTGTCTCTTCTCTACAGAATATTGTGTGTGTGTACTGTATGTGTATTTGTTTGTGTGTGTGTGTGTGTGTGTGCATTTGTGTGCCTGCGCATGTGTGCCTGTGTGTGTGTGTGTGTGTGTGTGTGTGTGTATCTTCTTGCGGCAGAGGCTACAGCTGTTGCATTTCCATTCGTGAGCTCAGAACAGCGCAATTGAATCAATGTTGTTTGAGCAAATAAATGTGTGTGTGTGAGTGTGTGTATTTGAGCAAATTAATGTGTGTGTGTGTGTGTGTGAGTGTGAGTTTGAGCAAGTGCATGTAAATCCGAGTGTGAGTGTGAGTGTTTAAGTGAATGGTGTGAGTGTGAGTGCGCGTGCGTGTTTGAGCAAATGCGCGTCAGTGTGCATGTTTGAGTGAATGCCTGTGTGAGTATGCGTGTGTGAGCGAATGCGTGTGTGTGAGTGTGCGTGTGTGAGCGAATGCGTGTGTGTGTGTGTGTGCGTGTGTGAGCGAATGCGTGTGTTTGAGTGTGCGTGTGTGTGTGTGCGTGGGTGAGCGAATGCGTGTGAGTGCGTAAGCACTCGTCGCTTAGAGATTCTCGTACGTTTTTTAGGGGTGTGATGGGGTTCCTCTCCGTCCCCCAACCTTCCCCATCCCTCTTCCACTCCTCCTCCTCCTCACACCACCTTGCCCTGCCCCCTCCCACAGCTCCTCTCTCTTACCAACGCCCCCTCCCTCTCCACCGCCCCTCTCTCTCCCTCTCCACCTATCCCCTCCCTCTCCCACTCTCCCTTCCTTACCAAACCCCCCCACTAGCCTCTTCCTCTCACACTCTCCCTGTCTCCCTCATCCTTCCTACACTACCTTGCCCCTCCCACTCCCTCCCCCTTACCACCCCCCCACCCCCTCTCCACATCCCCTCCCTGTCTCTCCACCCCCAACCCCCCCCCCTCCCTCCCCCCCCCCCCTCTCCCCCTCGTCCTTCCTACACTACCTTGCCCCTCCTACTCCCCCTCCCCCTTACCAACCGCCCCCTTCCCTCTCCACCTCTCCTCTCCCTGTATCTCCACCCCCCACCTCCT
>CM059278.1:7027008-7032008 GCA_030347295.1 Setipinna tenuifilis
GCGTGTGTGTCTGTGTGTGTCTGTGTGTGCGTGTGTGTGTGTGTGTGTGTGTGTGTGTGTGTGTGTGTGTGTGTGTGTGTGTGTGTGCATGTGCGTGTGTATGCATGCATGTGTGTGTGCGAAGGTAAGATATTGTGGACTCAGCAGTGTGTGACCGTGTGATGTGACAGAGGTCAGGTGAATAGCTGGGGTGAGGTCCTCAGAGAGCAGGATCATTCGTGGTACATGCCACTGTCATTAAAGGGTTAAAAACACACACCTCCACCTCGCCAGTCTGCAGAGAAACAAAAGAAAACACATCCTCTTCCACTGGCTAGCCACACCGCAAAGACTTGAGAGTTAAAAATTCAGTGTTAAACATTGGAGAGTTAATTTTAGCTCCTAACGTGTAATACAGGGTTATTTTTGGATTTAAAAGGTGTTCAGAGACAGAGTTATTTCACATTTTAAAAGTGTTTATTTTACTCTGGAGAGTGTGGAGCTATATAAACCCTGAACATTGTTAAAAGTTTACAGTGTTCAACTCTGTGGGAGTCAATTCAGCACTGGTCTTTTTGCTGTGCAACACACATAGAACAAACTGAGAAAACAACCACAAAAATGACAGAAAATCCAAAATGGCTCGGTTGGCATATATTTGAGTATAGTCACATACTAAGGATATGTTGACATATTGACAGTAACACAGTACATCCATGCTGACATGATTTATGCAGTGTGTGTAATCTGTACATTAATATTCCAAGAGATTCATAAGACTCATGTTAACCATGGGGATTTAGTTTGTGTCCAACATAGATATTACAGTAAGTATACTGGTGGATTGATAAACACTGCTCTGCCATATTTCTGTCATGCATAGACAATCCGTGTGTGTGTGTGTGAGAGAGAGAGAGACAGAGAGAGAGAAAGAGAGAAACACAAACAGAGAGAGACACAGAGAGAAAGAAAAAGAGAGAAAGCGAGTGTGTGTGTGTGTGTGTGTGTGTGTATGTGTGTGTGTTTATATATATTTTACAGATAGATGTACCAGAGCACGTTTCTCTCCTCATGCTCTCAGGATGCTAATGTGTGTTTACAACACGGATGGAGATCAATGCTATAAACCGGTTCACCAGACAGACCATGAGGGCCAACCAGAGGCCCCTGTGTGTGTGTGTGTGTGTGTGTGTGTGTGTGTGTCTGTGTGTCTGTCTGTGTGTGTGTGTGTGTGTGTGTGTGTGTGTGAGGGCCAACCAGAGGGCCCGACTGCAACACTAAAGGTCACACCGCTACAGGCCTGTGTCAAATTGACAGACTTGTCGGTGTGTGCTGTGTGAAATTGACACACTCGTCTGTGTGTGTGTGTGTGTGTGTGTGTGTGAAATTGACAAAGTCTAGAGGGTGTGGGGTGTGTGGTGTGTGTGTCCACTGCGACAGGAATTGGCGTATGTCCTTTGGAGGAGTCCTTCAGCAGATCAGCACACAAAGCACACACACACACAGCACACACACACACACACACACACATCACACACATGCACACACACACACAGCACACACACACACACAGCACACACACACACACAGCACACACAGCACACACAGCACACACAGCACCTTACACACACAGCACACACGCTTACTGTAACACACGGGTGGATCGATAGGGCGTCCGTCGGCCATTTTAAGGGGGTAATATGAAGCATGTCTGCACATAATTGTCTTCTTTTTTTCCTGTTTCTCATTGAACGCTGTGGTAATCTGACAATCTAGCCCAGACCCCCCACACACTCACGCATCCTCTCCTATATCATCACTCGCTTCTTCCATTTTCCATTTTACTCCCTTCCGCTCTGCTTTTCTCTCGCTTTCTCTCTCTCACTCTCTCTCTGTGTCTCTCGCTTTCTTCTTGTATTTCTCTTTCAGTGTCTTTCTTGGGTTCTCTCTATCTCTCTCTCTGTCTCTCTCTCTCTTTCTCTCTCTCTCTGTCTTGCTCTGGCTGTGTGTATGCGAGATCAAACAAAACTTTCACAAGGCAGTAAACGTGACCATGGAGTCAAAAATTGTGTGTGTGTGTGTGTTTGTGTGTGTGTGTCTGTGTGTGTCTGTGTGTGGGTGTGTGTGTATGTGTGTCTGTGTGTGTGTGTGTGTGTCAGTGTGTGGGTGTCTTTTTGGCAATTAGCGGAGCAAAGTCTTGCAGGTTCCCCAGTGGCGTGGGAACCTCCTTTGAACAGGATGGATGGGGGTCAGGATGGATGGGGGTCAGGATGGGTGGGGTCAGGATGGGTGGGGTCAGGATGGGTGGGGTGAAATGGGTGTGGGTCAGGATGGGTGGGGTCAGGATGGGTAGGGTCAGGATGGGTGGGGTCAAATGGATGGGGGTCAGGATGGGTGGGGTCAGGATGGGTGGGGGTCAGGATGGGTGGGGTCAGGATGGGTGGGGTCAAATGGGTGGGGGTCAGGATGGGTGGGGTCAAATGGGTGGGGGTCAGGATGGGTGGGGGTCAGGATGGGTGGGGGTCAGGACGGGTGGGGTCAGGATGGGTGGGGTCAAATGGATGGGGGTCAGGATGGGTGGGGTCAAATGGATGGGGGTCAGGATGGGTGGGGTCAAATGGATGGGGGTCAGGATGGGTGGGGGTCAGGATGGGTGGGGATCAGGATGGGTGGGGTCAAATGGATAGTGGTCAGGATGTGACCGCACAGCCAATAACAGGCTCGTTTGAAATGGCTGTCTGGCTGGCTTAAAGCAATGCATGCTGGACTTGAAATCTCGTCTAAACGTTACCGTACCACACCGTACTCACCCATGTGGTACGGTAACATTCGGACGAGATTGTACGAAAATGCACTATAACCATTTCAGGAACTTTTGTCTTTAGTGTGTACGTGAAACGTACTTCACATTTGCAATGCTTCTTCAGAGCCTCGGATCATAATTGCCTATGTTATGTCATATCGGCGTCAAATGGCTCTTTAAACACTTCTTTGAAGCACTGAAAAAGGTTCTTCTATGGCATCGCTCTGAAGAAGCGGTACTAGGCCCATTATGTTTTAGAGTGCAGTAGACCAGCCACTTATTTTAAACAAGCCCAAAGACTCTTCATCATCATCATCATCCTCATCATCATCATCATTTTTATCATCATCATCCTCACCATCATCGGCATTACCCATCATCACTAATGCATACACACACATTCTTAAACACACACACTTATATACATACACATACTCACATTATTAAACACACACTTACACACATACACACAAACAGACAAGGACTCTTTTAATCTTTTTAGCACGCCTACAAACACAAACCTTGATCACAAAATTGCTTCCTTAGCTTTTATCTCAGGCATTTGAAACAGCATTTGCATTGCATCGTTGGCCCTCTCTGCTCTGTCTGTCTCTTTTTTTTCCTTCTCTCCCTATCTCTCCACTTCTCTTTCTCTCTTGCTCTCTCTCTCCCGCCCTCTCTAGCCCTCCTCTGTTTTTCTCTCTCCTTTTCTTTCTTACTCTCTCCCTTTCTCTCCCTATCTTTCTACCCCCTCTACCTTTTTCCTTCTCTCTTTCTCTCTCTCTTTCTCTCTCTTTCTCTCTCTCTTCTTCTCTCTCTTGCTCTCCCTCCCCTACCTATTTTCTACCCCTCTCTCTCTTTCCCTATCTGTCTCTCTCTCCGTTTCCAAACACACTGCTCTCTCTCTACTCTGTGCTGTGTTGTGTAGTGCAGATGCGGGGGGGGGGGGGGGGGGGGGGGGGGGGCGGGGTCGCAGGTCTAATTACCCTATATCGAGCAGCCCTTTCCCTCTCTCTCTATCTCTCTCTATCTCTCTCTTTGTCTCTCCCTCTCTCTTTTTCCCTCTCTCTCTATATATCTCTCTCTCTCTTTCTCTCTCTCTCTCTCCTCTTGTGCTGTGTTGTGTAGTGCAGATGCGGTGCGGGGTGCAGGTCTAATTACCCTGTATCGAGCAGCCCTTTCCCTCTCTCTATTTCTCTCTCTCTTTCCCTCTCTCTATCTCTCTCTCTTTCTCTCTCTCTCTCTCTCTCTCTCTCTCTCTCCTCTCTCTCTCTCTCTCTCTCTCTCTCCAGTGTTGTGTAGTGCAGATGCGGTGCGGGGGGGGCAGATGCGGGGTGCGGGTGCGGGGGGCAGGTCTAATTACCCTGTATCGAGCAGCCCTTGCGGCCGCCCTTGAGGAGCGGAGGCAGCTGTGCTGACGAGACGGCGGCCGGGCGTTAATATTTAATGGCCATAAAAGTTTCACTCGTTTGCGAAATCACAATTATGCACTACGGGAGCCCTGGCTGAGGAAGGAAGGCGGACGGAGACAGAGAGAGACAGAGAGAGAGAGAGAGAGAGAGAGACAGAGACAGAGAGAGAGAGAGACAGAGACAGAGACAGAGACAGAGACAGAGGGCACAGGGCACAGAGCAGGGAGCACAGAGCAGGGCAGAGAGAAGGACAGGGCTCTCTCTGCCTCTTTCTCTCTCTCGCTCTCTCTCTCTCTTTCTCTCTCTCTGTTTTTCTCCCCCCCCCCTCTCTCTTTCTCTCTCTCTCTCTTTCTCTCTCTCTCTCTCTCTCTCTATCTGTATACAGAGCAGAGAGGGCAGGGCTATCAGAAATACAAACTCCTACACAAGCACAGTATCGTCTCTTCTTTTTTATTATTCTTTTTATTCCTTTTCAGCCTCCATCTCTCTCTCACTCTCCCCCTCTCCTTCTATCTCTGTATACATGTGTAAAGTGACAAAAATAATAAATAAACAATAAAAGGTCTTCTCTTCTCTTCTCTTCTGTCTCTTTTTCTCCCTGTCTGTCTTTTTCTTTCATTCTTTCTGGTTGTATTGATCTAACTAATGTTGCTGTCTTTTTTTATAAAAAAAAATAATTGTAAAGTGCTTTTAAAAAATTAAAAAATCTAATCTCTCTCTTTCTGAGATAATAAAAAAAGAGAGAGAGAGAGAGAGAATGGCTGATGTCTGCTTCTTCTTTTTTTTCCCTCCCCTTATCTTCATCT
>CM059278.1:7059508-7062008 GCA_030347295.1 Setipinna tenuifilis
CATAGGAGATTGCTATCAGATGCATAGCATAGGCCTATAGGGTATAGTTCTCCAACACATAGCGTAGGCCAAAGGGAATAGCTCTCAAACACATAGCATAGACTACAGGAGATTGCTATCAGAAGCATAGCATAGGCCATAAGGGTATAGCTCTCAAACACATAGCATAGGACATAAGGGTATAGCTCTCAAACACATAGCATAGGACATAAGGGTATAGCTCTCAAACACATAGCATAGGCCGTAGGGGCTTACTCTCAGATGCATAGTATAGGCCAGGGGTGCTCAATACGTCGATCGCGATCTACCAGTCGATCGCGAGGCCAATAGTGGTAGATCGCATACAACTTTGAAAAAAAAAAAAAAAGTTCCCTGTTTATCCTGCACATGCTAGTTAGCTGATGGCCCCTCACGCATCCACCGGCAGACAGCGATCACCCAGCCATTAGCGGGCTATCTCCAAACATTTGGACCCATCAACCTTTGCGCTGGAGCCAGTTGATAGGCCAGGTCTCACTGCAGTTGGACGAATCTACGGACGTGAGTGACACAGCACAGGTGTGCATTTACATTCGTATGGTGTTCAGTGATATGACTGCAAAGGACGAGCTATTGACAGTGATTCCCTTGAAAGAACATGCGCGAGGAGAGGACATTTTTCAGTCGTTTAAAAACTTAAGCGACAAAACTCAGCTCCCACTGTACAAGTTAGTGTCCATCACCACGGATGGAGCGCCCGCAATGGTTGGTCGCGTGAATGGGTTCATTGCCAGGTGCAGACAGGACGATGCTTTTCCAGACTTCGTGAATTACCACTGCATTATCCAACAACAAGCATTATGCGCTGAACATGAAAGAGATCATGGACGTGGCAACGAAGATCGCCTGCTCAATTAAAGCTGGAGCACTTCAAAGACGGGCACATATTCCGCGCACATATGGAGAAGGCTGACAGCGACCACTCTGAGTTGTTGCTACACACTGACGTGAGGTGGCTTAGTCGCGGGAAATTCTGTTTTTTCCGTGAAAGTGGACATGCAGAATACAAACAGCTGAATGACGAGCAGTGGCTGCTGGATTTGGCTTTTTAACCGATCTGACAAACATGCTGAATGACCTTAATCAAGAGCTGCAAGGAAAAGACAAAACGGTGATCGACATGATCAGCTCAGTCAATGCCTTCAAACGAAAAATGAAACATCTGTCCTCAAAGCTTCAGCGCCATGACTTGGCAAATTTCCCGAACCTGCAGTCAGAGTTGGAGACGCAAGGGAAGGCCTGTGCGCAACTACTGTCCTTAAAAACTACTACTACTACTACTACTACTCATTATTCTACTCGAATTAAACTGAACTAATTATTAATACTATTATTATACATTGTCACTGTATTATTATTATTATTATTATTATTATTATTATTATTATTATTATTATATGGCAATTACAAAAACATGTTCAGAGCTTATTTTGTTGAAATATTGGCTTGGAATTTTCAATACATTTTAAAATAACATACGCTTTTATGGGTCGGTAGATCTTTGTGACTTGGTCATTTTAAAAGTAGCTCGCACACTGAAAAAGTGTGAGCACCCCTGGTATAGGCCATAAGGGTATAGCTCTCAAACACATAGCATAGGACATAAGGGTATAGCTCTCAAACACATAGCATAGGACATAAGGGTATAGCTCTCAAACACATATCATAGGTCGTAGGGGCTTACTCTCTAACACATAGCATAGGCCATAGGGGAGTAATGTCAGATGCATAGCATAGGCCATAGGGGATTTCCTTCAAACACATAGCATAGGCCATAGGGGATTACTCTCAAACACATAGGATAGGCCATAGGGGATTTCCTTCAAACACATAGCATAGGCCTTTGGGGATTACTCTCAGGAGCATAGGATAGGCCATTGCATTGAGCCGCACAGAATAGACCATTAGGGTGAGTTGCATAGATAAAGGCATTGCATTGTGTGACTCCTGAAAAGCTGCCCATTATTGCAAGGATTGTACTGGTTCATGGATTTTTATACTGATGAACAAGCAAGATAAATGTCAACTACACATTCACAGGACAGTTCAGATATGTACTGCAAGTATCTCCTCTCTCCTGGAGTGCACCTTGGATGCCTGTTTTTTACCATTTAAAATGTTCATTTGTGGTGTGTACTAAAGTAGATGAACATGCTTTAAAGGTGCTAAAAATTGATTCTGCAATCAAATTCAAAATACATTAGGCATTGTTTCACCTGCACAGGCAAGGGGCAACCCACAAAATGAAAACATAAACAGAATATTTTTTTTGAAATATAAATATGTTGGTTGTACATCTTTATCTTATCAATCTAAACATTTGTGATTAATCTTCCTGCTACAAGGAAGCGTTCGCTGAGGGAAAAGCACTGACTGGTTATCAGCAAAAGGTTTGCGTTTTGGTCTCTCACCTACATCTTTGGTTCTTGATGTTGATTTTCTGTGATCTCTGGTGATAGGT
>CM059278.1:7077008-7079508 GCA_030347295.1 Setipinna tenuifilis
CAACAAAGGTATCTGCCAACATCTAAAGACAACAGAATCTATCCACAGAATCTATCTGTGTTTGAATGGTATTGTTTGACTTTAGACACACAACTGATGCTTTTCTTTTGTTAAATGCATGTCTGTGCATATATTAATGCATGTATGAAATTAGCATGACTGCAGTGTGTGAGCATGTGTTAAGATGAGCGCTGTGTAAGTGTGTGTTGAGATTAACGCAGTGTGTGAGTGTGTGTGGTGGTATTGGAATGTGTGTGTGTGTGTGTGTGTGTGTGTGTGTGTGTGTGTGTGTGTGTGTGTGTGTGTGTGTGTGTTAAGATAAGCGGAGTGTGTGAGAGTGTGTTGTGGTGCTGGGATGACTGCAGTGTATGTATTGTAATTGGAATGACTGCAGTGTATGAGTGTGTGTTGAGATGAGCGCAGTGTGTGAGTGGGTGTTGGGGTGTGTGTGTGTGTGTGTGTGTGTGTGTGTGTGTGTGTGTGTGTGTGTGTGTGTGTGTGTGTGTGTGTGTTGTGCCACTCTGGGCCTTTGTGTGTGTGTGTTAGGGCATGTCCCGAGGGCGCGTGTGTGCAGGCCAGAGTCACTGAGCGCTGAAAGAGCAGAGCTGTCAAAGAGCCCTGAAAGTCAGTGGGCAGCAACTTCAAATGTCAGAGCCTAAAGGGTACAGTATGTAAGCAGTATTTCACATGTATGTCATTTTTAACACATTTATAGGTGCGAAGGAATGTGATACACATCTGATCTCCTCACTAAAAATCCCATCTGGGCAAGTAAGATAAGACAAAAATATGTCCTCTGAAAAAGGGCAAAAAGCATAAAATTGGTTAAATTTGGTTTTATTTCCTCTCTAATTTTTTTTTTTTATTGTTATTATTTTTCCCACCAGTGACCTGCCTTCAATGGCCATGTCAACAATAGTCAGTGAAGACTTTTTAGGACCAGTCACTTGTCAGTGAGACCAAGTGGCGAATCTAAAGATGTGCAATTCAGCTCTAGTGACTGGCAGCCCTGAAACACACATTATCCCCTTGGCTTTTTTATCTGCTAATAATGCTGTCACTCAGCATATGGATGCCATGTCAGCTTCAGCCCATAACATTGTGCAGTCACAAAGACTGCCTGTCTGTGAATGCCCTGTGAATTTTACTAATTCAAAGCTCACCCAGACAGGAGTGATAGATCACCCATTCATATATAATTGATGGGATTATATATTCTTTTTTTCATTCGCTCAACATCATAAAAGCATTAAGTAGAACTAAAAGAGCTATGAGGTTTAATATCTGACACTACAGAGAGACTCGTTTCTATACTACAGTATAGGCATGCGATATGAGTTACACTCTTCAGTAAGAGACAGATCAGCCTCTTCTGCCTGACATCTATACTGTATGTTGTACATTGTACATTTAATCTTTACACTATCTTTACACAAAGTTGAGACTTATTCAGCATTCTCTATATATCGTTAGCTTGATAGCATAATTGCCTAAGTCATTTTTCTGTGTTTTTGGAAAACAAGAAAAAACACATTTTCTAAAAATCACATGCATATTTTTTATTGATATTTATAGGTTGCTAATAAAAGTGACTTAGGCAGTTTTGATGTATGCAAAATGGCTGAGAAGATGTAATGTTTATTTTATATTCTCAGAAAAACTGCCTAAGTCATAGGCATAATCTGCCTAAGTCAAATTGATTGTATAAAAACTGCCTAAGTCCAATGGTAAAACTGCCTAAGTCATAGGCATAATCTGCCTAAGTCAAATTGATTGTATAAAAACTGCCTAAGTCCAATGGTAAAACTGCCTAAGTCAAATGAATGACTTAGGCAGCTATGTTTTTTTTTTTACTTTTATGAGTGTTGTGATTGGCCAATGACATAGGCAGACAGACAGGATGATGCAGAAGTGGTAGGGGAGTAAAGTTGTGCAAAAATCTCAATTTGACCAAAAAATGACTTAGGCAATTATGCTATGAAGCTAACGATATGTAAAGGGATGTCTCAGCTACACATGAAAATCATATTTTCTCCTGTTAAACCACATACTGAGAGTCAGGCTACTTGAGGGCTGCACAAAGTTGCTCATTAAGGGCCATAAAAGTGATTGGGCTGCATAGAAGTCCACAGTACAGACAAAAATGTTTTTTCTTCAAAATAAAAAAGGACATTTTCAGGGTAAAAGACTTTTAGCTCAGCTTCATCTCAGTCAGCTGATTGTCTTTGTGTTTTGCTGAAAAGAAAAGGAAATATAGGCTAATACAACACTGGATTATGCTGACATGAGGAGGGGGTGTTTTGGTGCATATAATCTCTTTAACATGTGCTATTCTATATCTAGCTCAATGGACACAGAACCATGTGACGATGAGCCATTACATTGCCATGTAAATGACTTGCATTGGATTGCGTCTTGCGTAGATGTCTCTTGAGCACATACAAGTCTGACAGGTCCTTCTATACAGAGCTTATGAATGCATTACTTAGTGTGTGTGTGT
>CM059278.1:7097008-7109508 GCA_030347295.1 Setipinna tenuifilis
ACACACACACACACACACACACACAGAAAGCTCTGGAGTGCAGAAGAGTACACAGAGGCATAAATGTTTTGCGAGAGAGATAGAGAGATATAGAGAGATAGAGAGATATAGAGAGATAGAGAGATAGAGAGATATAGAGAGATAGAGAGATATAGAGAGATAGAGAGATAGAGAGATATAGAGAGATACAGGGGGTAGATAGAGAGAGAGAGAGAGAGAGATAGAGAGAGATAGAGAGATATAGAGAGATAGAGAGATATAGAGAGATAGAGAGATAGAGAGATATAGAGAGATAGAGAGATATAGAGAGATAGAGAGATAGAGAGATATAGAGAGATACAGGGGGTAGATAGAGAGAGAGAGAGAGAGAGATGGAGAGAGACAGGGGGTAGACAGAAAGCGATAGAGAGAGAGATAGAGAGAGAGACAGGGGGTCCACAGGATCAGGGGGTGTCCTCAGTAAATTCCCACCCTGGCGTTTTGGTTGCCATTTGTGTATTGATCGCCGGTTTTCATCAGGCGCCGCTATTGAGGAACCTAAGGTGGTGGTGGGGGGGAAGGGGCGTAAATCTCTGCACAAGCATCCCGCCGTCATCCATAAGTCAGGGGGGAGGCCGCCCTCGCCGCGGCCCAGCCTCAAGCTGCCAGCCTGGGGCTCGCGGCCCGTAAATCCCCCCTCTCGGGGCCCCGGTGATGGAAGGGCTGTGGAGGAGCGCGCTGGTGTTAATACCACAGACTGACAGGTTAATCACGCGGTGCTGTTTAAGCACGCTAGCTGGCAGGAATAACCTGCCATACTCTAGCAGTCAGACTGACTACCTCACACACACACACACACACACACACACCTCGTTCAGTCAGAGAAATCCGGTAAACAAATAACACATGTGTGTACAATCACACACAGACACACACAGCAAAACCTACATAGACACACAGACACACACAGCAAAACCTACATAGACACACAGACACACACACAGACACACACACAGACGCACACACACAGATGTAGACACATAGACACACACACACATCCACACACAAAGGAACGCAAATGAACACACACACACACACACACATACTTGTGCACATTACCACAGTTTTCCTTATTTGTAGTGTATCTACCCCTGAAGTGGCAAAGCAGTGTGCTGGCTCCATTTAACTCCCAGAAGCCGAGCGAGCGGGCAGGCTGATGTAAAATGTCCACCTCAGCTGAACCGCTAGTCTGCTTAGCATAACAGCATCTGCGCTATGAATACATTAAAATGTAATTTAATGCTATTAAATACACACTCATATAAGCCATAGTCTGATCCATGATCACGCAACATTACCTTATAGCTTATTAATAAAATATTTATTACGATTAAAATGTAATAAAACAGGTTGTGTGTCATTTTTGCCTTTTCTATTTGCCCACAGTGCTGCCTGTGTTGATGGTGGGGTCATGTGGCTTACATCCTCTGGTCTGGTCAGTGCAGTCACCACCTCACTCTGCCAGTGCTCAGATTGGTTGTGTTCACACAAGCTGCATGAATGAATGGATGGAGGGTTGGATGGATGGTTGGATGGTCGGATGGATGGATGGATGGATGGATGGATGGATGGATGGATGGACGGACGGACGGACGGACGGACTGACAGACAGACAGACAGACAGACAGACAGACAGACAGACAGACAGACAGACAGACAGACAGACAGACGGACAGACGAATAGTGCTATAACAGTGTCAGCACCATACTTAAGCAAGACAATGCAGTAGCCATGTTAAAAACAATCTGTAGACATGCCATGGTTGTTTCCCTAGTGTATAGCCAAATACCCATTCACTGGGCAGTTCTGATGGACAGGTTCATGTCATAAGTGACATGTGCAGGACAAGTCTGACCTTAATTTGGCAGCACTGTCTCCCCAAAGCTGATGCAACCTCTCAACAATGTTGGCCTCTACACAGCAACTCTGGCCAACGCTCCTTTGCACTGTCCATTATGTCAGCCTCATGTCAGCTTCATGACCCCCTTATGTCACCCTTATGTCACCCTTATGTCCCCCTTATGTGAGTCTCATGTCAGCCACATGTCTTGTCAGTTTGGTGACTTGGTCACTAGACTTAGAAGCTTTAGTAACATTTTATTTAAAGGTCTCTACATAAGAGTGACGTGAGCATGTTATAAACATGACATTACACATGTGATGAGCATTAATGACTCTTTATTCATATTTATGACTGTTGTCATTAAGTGTCATTCGGTCTTTGTCTATATCCCAAAAAAATCAACCAAATAAGACTTAATAACACCCGAAGCTTCTGACCTGCACTAGTGACAAAAAGTCCTTTTGTAGCAACTACCAAAACAATGTAGCGAATCCAGTTTTCGTCTGAAATATAATATTTTCCTGATGTAACAATAGCATTTGGTTGATCGTTGAGTAGCGGTGCACTACTTTGTAATGTCATTACATAATCTAGCAATTACATAATCCCCACTTCCCCCTTTCCAAGGCCACACGGCCTGACTGCCTAAGTAGCTGCCTGTGTGTGTGTGTGTGTGTGTGTGTGTGTGTATGTATGTGTGTGTGTGTGTGTGTGTGTGTGTGTGTGTGTGCGTGTGCATGTGTGTGTGTGTTGGGGGGGGGGGTCTCCTGGACGAAGGCGCTGAGGCAAGCATGTATTATGCAGCTCCAAATGGATGTTATTGTAATGCCTCCCTACGCAGGGTGGTCTTGTGATAGACACACGCACGCTTACTGTAATATGGCTTCCATATACAGTACCTGGTCAAAGCTGACACTTACAGTAAATGCCCTCTAAACGGGGTGTTACATCACGGACCAGGGCCCACCGAGATGGGAATGGGTGGGTGGGGGGATACATGGGGGAAAAAAAGAAAATAATGTTTGAAGAAGCATTTCTAGGCAGACCCAGAGAACCTCTGAAGATTACTTTCAGCCACCCTGACACTTCACACAATCACAGTGGAACTCACAATTGTGTGTGTGTGTGTGTGTGTGTGTGTGTGTGTGTGTGTGCGTGTGTGTGTGTCAACATGTAATCTTGATTCATGAGTGTGTGCCTAGGCTGGCTTCATTTTGTGTATACTGTATGTGTGATGTGTGTCATGTGTTTGTATGTGTGTGTTTGTGTGTGTGTGTGTGTATTTGTGTTCTGTGTGTGCACATATTGATGCGTATGCATTTTAATGTGTGTGTGTGTGTTTTGTGTGTTTTTCTGTGTGTGTGTGTGTGTGTGTGTGTGTGTGTGTGTGTGGTCTGTGTGTGGTCTGTGTGTGTTCTGTGTGCTTTTCTGTGTGTGTGTGTGTCCCTCCAGTCAGCCCTTAATCGTGTAAGGAGCGAGAGAGGGTTCTATAACCCTCATTATCCATATTGCCCCAGTCCTGCCCCAGGCAGTAAGGGCTGACGAATCCTCACCATCAGACACCAGCACTGCACAGTAGCAAGCTCTAGCCTATTGCGACAACATGCTAACATAGCGGCTAAAAACAGCTAAAGCAGCGCTGCATAGCAAACAGCTTTGACCTACTGCTGACACCATGCTAACATAGTGGCTAAAACCAGCTACACCAGCTAACTGCTGCTAACCTGCTGACACCATGCTAACATAGTGGCTAAAAACAGCTACACCAGTGCTGCACAGCAGAGAGCTCAAGCCTATTGCCAACACAGGCGTAGCAGCTAAAAAGGGCGAAAAACGGCTAAAAACAGCTAAAGCAATGCTGCACAGCAGAGACTTTTGGCCTACTGCTGACACCATGCTAATGTAGTGCCTAAAACCAGCTACACCAGCAGTAGAGCGGTAACACTTTCTATGAACTCAGTCTTCATAAGACTCTATAAACATATTCATAAAAGGTTATAATGTATTCATAAAGCTTTATAATGATTTAATTGAGTATTTACAACAACTTATACTGTACATACTCATGACTGTACTCATAAAGCATTATAATGATATGTTATAAGCCTTTGCAACTTTAAGAGACACAGTGCAGTATAAAGCTAGTTTGACCTCTTGATAATGACTGTGATGAGCTGAAAAAGGTCAAAGATGTTATGCCAGACTAATCTCCCAATCCCGAAACTTGACATGAACTGATGTA
The DNA here is from genome assembly GCA_030347295.1 of Setipinna tenuifilis. Lineage (NCBI taxonomy): Eukaryota > Metazoa > Chordata > Actinopteri > Clupeiformes > Engraulidae > Setipinna > Setipinna tenuifilis. The sequence continues at coordinate 7,101,134 of CM059278.1, forward strand.
TACCCTACGCTGCAGGCATGCATACTGACAAACAGGTAGTTGTGATGTAGCCTATACTACAGTAGTGTCCAAGTGTCCAACCTAATGACCAAATGAGATTGATGGTGGTGATCCACCATCACCTTATGTCAGTGCCTCAGGTGCTGGACATGTGAGTGGTAGGTTGTTGTTGTTGTTGTTGTTGTTGTTGTTGTTGTTGTTGTTGTTGTTGTTGTTGTTGTTGCTGCTGCTATTGTTCCTGTCCTTGTTCTCAGGGTCATGTGTCACATTCAAGTGACACGTGTCAGTCCACCCATGTTACATCCCATCCGGGATTCATGAAAGGGCAAGAGGTGTCACCTTAAGCTCAGTGTGTGTGACTGTGCCTGTGTGTCTGTGTGCCTGTCCATGTGTGTGTGTGTGTTCATGTGCATGTGTCTGTTTGAGATTGATGGACAGAGCAAGATCTGGATGTTGAGGGGATCAGTCTCACATGACTAATCCACTTAACTCGAAGTTCTCCAGGCTACAGACACCTGCAATCCCCTTCACCTAAGCCTATAGTCCACACAGAAGCCTATGTGCACATGTCCACAGAGCTGGACTCAACTTAAACAATTACCTCAGCCACAAACATCCCACTCCCCACCTCCCCAATCTAAATATAATAGTCACTACAGTGGGACTGCCTAATGGAGTCACCCACAGCGTAAACACGGATCACTTGCAGATCTGCTAAAAGCTAATGCCATGCTAATGCTACGCTAAGCTACTGGGGACTCATGTGCTTATCCCCTTACAATGCTAATGCTAATTCAATTAGCACCGTCGGCTAGCCCCAGCGTGGTGCTAATGTGTGTTCTCTGTGTTGCCACGGCGCCCTTCTGCTACTGCTGGTCTGTGTGACAGTGTGAGTGGCTGCACATTGGTTCACTGTGACTCACCATAAATGAGGGGGGAGGTGTAGAGAAAGAGAGGAGAAAAGGTGGAGGGAGATTGAGGGACTGAGGAGAGAGGAGAACACAACTTATCATAAAAACGGAAGTAGGGGAGAGCCGTGACGAATGAAACACTTTTTGCTTAACGGTTATTTTCAAAGACAGTGAAGCAAATTAGAGTTATTTTGTCATATGATCATCAACCCACAAGTGTATTCTATTAGTTAGTGGTGTAATTTAACACATCCGATAAGAAATCACGTTCATTTTTAACTTTGAACGCAAGGTGTCCTTTGTTACAATCGTCCCTCATTGTCGGCACGAATGAAACACGCAATGATTTTTCATCACAAAAAAACTACCAGTAGGTAATATTTTACTTTCCGATGTCAAAAACCGTCTCGCAGAGATAACGTTTGAACGCAGTAACGTCACGGCACGAGATTTCCTGGGGTTGTGAAGTCTTGCATGATGAATATGCTGACAACATATGATGTTTCAGATGTGTATTGTTTTTGAGAAAATAGCTGTGTTTCTTACGTCCCGTGTTTCATTCGTCACGGCTCTCCCCTACAAGAAAGAGAGGGATAGGGGAAAGCAAAAGGGAGAAAATGAAAGCCAGAGAGAACGAGAGAGAGAAGTGTGTGTGTAAAACGCTGGGTAAATGAGAACCAGTATAAGACAGAAAGTGAGGCAGAAACAGAAGGATGGGGAGAGTGAACGAGAGATAAAGAAAGCCAGAGAGAACGAGAGACAGAGAGAGAGAAATGTGTGTGTAAAACGAGGGCCAGTACAAGAGAGAAAGGGAGCCAGAAAGCGTTAGTAAGAGACGTGTTGGCCCATGAGATCATGGCAGGGTGCTGGTCATGGTCTGATGGGGTCACTGCACTGGGTGACAACGAAAGCCCTCCTCTGCCACACTATGCACTCTCTCTTTTACTCTGTTTCTCTCTCTCGTTCTCTCTCTTTATCTCTCTGTCTCCTCTCTCTCTTTGTCTCTCTCTTACTCTTTCTCTTTCTCTCTATCTGACACACACATACATCCTTTCTCTCTCTCTCTGACACACACACACATTCTCTCTGTCTTTCTCTTTCTCTCTCTCTCTCTCTCTAACTAACAGCCCCATACAAACACACACACACACACACACACACACACACACACACACACACTCGCTTGAGGCAGTGAGGGCTCACAGCGTCGACTCTGTGTTAGTGCGGGTCATTAGCGTTGTCGCGGCAACCTCTCGGGCCCTCTCTGCTCATTGGCTACGCTGCTGAAAATGGCCACCATTCTCAGAGCATGTGGGAGGTCAGAGGGCCTATGAGAATATAGCAGAGGTAGGATAAGAGATAGAATAGGTCTCTTAAAAGGTCATTTGAGAGGAAGACAAATGTGTGTGTGGGTCTGTGTATGTGTGTTTGTGCGTGCGAGTGTGTGTGTATGCGTCCTTGTAAGTGCATGCGTTTGTGTGTGTGTGTGTGTGTGTGTGTGTGTATTAGGATGTGCTTAAAAGGGGCAATATTGTAAATGGATTGTGTGGATGGATACCTAGATTTGATTTATAAACATTGGAAATCCCTGATGGTTTAAAGATGAAGGCATTTATTATGATGTGTGAATGTGGTATCTTTTATGAAAATGTTGTAGCTAAAAGTTTTTTCTTCAGGTCCATAGAATGTTGAATATTTAATGTTGAATTTTAGACACTAACAGTGTTGTAAAACACATTGTTGTGTCAAGCTTTACAACACCCTACAGACAGAAATGTCGTCTCTTTTGCGTCATATTCTGTGTCTCCTGGACCATAAATTGGCCTTTAAGAGCCACGACTGACTTCTGCCCCCTCCCTAGACGACCGTCTCCTTTCATTCGCCTCCTTGCTGTACCCCCCACCACACACACACACACACACACACCCACACCGCAGGGAGTCTGCTCTCGCCTGCAGATCTAATCTCGGCAAAGTCCGACAGCAGCCTCGGCCACAAACACAATATCACACACATACACACACACAATATCACACACAGGAGCTCAAACATATTGCAATAATGCAAATCAAGGCCGGCCGTGGAGTGGAGTGGGGTGGGGTGGAGTGGGAAGACAGAGGATGTGTTTGGCGCAGACCCAAAGGGGAGACATACAGGACTATTCTTAGAGAACCTCAGCTGCATAGGGTACTGTTTAAGGCCCCAGTAGAACCGGTTACATGTAGGTCAGTTCTCTTCTCTTCTGTTCTAAGTCCAACTTTCCCTCGGTTCTATTTTAAACCTGGGTGTCATCGTGAACTTTATGGCAGTTCTAAGAATAATAGGTCTAAAGCCAGAGCCCTGTTATCACCTACACAGACTCAGGAAGTCACTGGGACTCATTATAGGATACACGCATTAAGAAAAGAGCACTGCACTCTATGAACTTAGGTACTGTATGTAGGTACCATATTCATCGTACTTTCCCCAGACATGGGTTAAAGGAGAAATTCGGTATAAAATGAACTTTGGGTATGTGACTGTAAAACATGATAACGAGTTCCAAATGCAGCATGCTAACATAGTTTTCCCCTCTGCAAACATATCGACTCATTGTCATCTTTCAACATGCCCAAAGTTCATTTTACACAGCATTTGTATTTTAAGCACTGTCTTGAACAGCCCACAACTATCTTGGCGACTTCAGTGGAGATGTCCACAGTGGAAAAAAAGGCTTTAGTGTAGGATTAGGCTTAATCCATGAATGGGAAACCAGCCCGCGATGGCTATCGAGATCACATGACATGGGGTTGGCCAGCTCTTCTGAAGGAAACAGGTGTGATACAGAAAGAGTCCAGTTGCAGTGGGTGTGGTGTGTTTATCTGTGTGTTTGTGTGTGTGTGTGTGTGTGTGTGTGTGTGTGTGTGTGTGTGTGTGTGTGTGTGTGTGTGTACGTGTTTATTATTGCTTGTATGAATGTGTGTGTGGGTGTTTGTATCTGTGTGTGTGTGTGTGTGTATACTGTACGTGTTTATTATTGCTTCTATGAAGGTGTTTGTGGGTTTGTGTGTGTGTGTGTGTGTGTGTGTGTATGTGTGTGTGTGTGTATGTGTGTGTCTGTGCGTGCATGCATGCATATACTGTGTATCTGTCTGCCTGTTTGTGCCTGTGTCTGTGTGTTTGCATGGAACTCTGTGACCCTTTGGGAGGTCACTCAGCAGATGCTGTCAATCTGATACGTCTACAGATCCACACACAGGGCTGAGATAGATGCATGTGTGTGTGTGTGTGTGTGCGTGTGTGTGTGTGTGTATGTTTGTGTGTCACTCCCAGTCCGCATGGTATCTGTTTCTCAGTCTGGGTATACACACACACACATGCAGACATACACACATACATTTGCACATGCAGTGCAGAAACATGCACACACAAACACAGGCATAAAACACAGATATCTGCCAGTGATCTGCCTTGTGTGTGTGTGTGTGTGTGTGTGTGTGTGTGTGTCTGTCTGTGTGTATGTGTTTGTGTGTGTGTGTGTGTGTGTGTGTGTGTCTGTCTGTCTGTGTGTATGTGTTTGTGTGTGTGTGTGTGTGTGTGTGTGTGTGTGTGTGTGTCTGTGTATGTGTTTGTGTGTGCGTGTGCGATACATCTGCAGTGCCCGCCCAGCTACAGCATCCCACCTCTGCCCCCTCCTACCATGGCAACACTGCAGGGTGACCTTTGTGCTGTGTGCTGTGTGTGTGAGGGGGTGGCTGTGTGTGTGTGTGTACGACTCTGCCTGTGTCCTGTGTGTGTGTAAGTGACTGTGTGTGTGTGTTTTGTGTATGTATTTGTGCGTGTGTGTGTGTGACTGTGTGTGTGTGTGTCAGAGTGCAGTCCGTCAGCACTCATCTCATCATCTATGACCCTCACAGCCCCGACTCAGCCCCACAGAGGTCTGTCTGAGTGTGTGTGTGTGTGTGTGTGTGTGTGTGTGTGTGTGTATTTGTGTGTGTGTGTGTGTATGACTGTGTGTGCCTAAGAGAGACAGCAGAGCAGGAGACTTAGACAAGTAGCGGGAGAGACAGAGAGAGAGAGAGGGATGGACAGAGAAGGAGGAAGAAGAGAGAGGGGGACACAGAAAGAAGTCAGACAAAGTCAGAAACAGGGACAGGTGGACAGACAGGCAGACAGAAGAGAGGATCAAGGGGGCCATTGACACAGCAGGTGACAGACGGATAAAGACAAGAAAGTGTAGGAGAAGAGGAGACAACATGAGGGGGAGGGAAACAGAGAGAAAAAGAGAGAAAAAGAGAGAGAGAGAAGGACACAGGAAGAGGTAGACAGTGGAACAGGGACATAGAGAGGGAAATAGAGAAAGAGAGAGAGAAAGAGAGACAGATACAGAGAGGGAGGGAGGGAGAGAGAGAAAGAAGTGTAGAAATGGTCTGACATTAGGGTGTTAGTGGAGGTGTGGGGTTTGGATATCGGCTATGAGGAGTGAAAGGCCACACTGCTCCCTGGGTGCTGTGCTGTCCTGTTCTGCACTGTGCTGTGCTGTCCTGTTCTGTACTGTGCCATGCTGTGCTATCCTTTTCTGCACTGTGACGTGCTGTGCTGTGCTGTGCTGTGCTGTTCTGTGCTGTGCTGTGCTGTTCTGTTCTGTGCTGTGTTGTGCTGTGCTGTTCTGTGCTGTGCTGTGTTGTGCTGTGTTGTGCTGGGCTGTTCTGTGCTGTGCTGTGCTGTGCTGTGCTGTTCTGTGCTGTGCTGTGTTGTGCTGTGCTGTTCTGTGCTGTGCTGTGTTGTGCTGGGCTGTGCTGTATCATGTTGTGCTGTGGTGTGCCATGCTGTGCTATGCTGTGCTGTGCTCTCCTGTTCTGCACTATGCTGTTCTGAGCTGTGCTGTGCTGTGTTATGTAAGCGGGTGGTGCTGTGCCATGCTGTGCTGTGCTGTGCTGGGCTGTTCTGTCTCAGGAGCTAGAGATACAGAATTCATCACTTTTATTCCTCTACCTCTTTCTACCCCCCTCTTTCTCTCTCCTTCTCTCACCCCTTGCCCACAATATCTTCACACACGTTGGCTTCTCCTCTGAGAATAATGTACTGTCATCTTTTAAAAATATAATAGACAGTTTTTTCTTCATCATACTCTTTTTCTTTCGGTATCTTTCTTTCTCCTCCTCACTCCCAGGGGCTTCAGGGCCATAGCCATGCATAGCCATACTGACACTGATCATATATGCTCTTGCCAAAGAATAAAATACACTCCATAGCAAAAGTTATTATTAGCTGAATTAGCATTTGAGGAGCACAGCCTACTGCATGAGTATGTATACTCTGTAGGAGCGGCCATTTTGTCTAAATATCCTCAGAGCCGAATGTCCACTGCACTCAGTCTGTAGCTCCTCATGTCACTCTCTGTATCTTTATTACCCTCTGACCATATCTGTTTTCTTCTGCTTCTTTATCACATCTCTCTCTCTCTCTCTCTATCTCTCTCCCTCTCTCTCGCTCTCTCTCCCTCTCTCTCTCTCTCTCTCTCTCTCTCTCTCTATCTCTCTCTCTCTCTCTCTCTCTCTCTCTCGCTACATTTTGCTCTGCAGTGTGGGTGGGGTTATGAAACAGTATTGTTCCCTCCCTTCTTCCCTCCTTTCATCTTGCCCTCCCTCCCTTCCTCCCTCTCTGTCTCCCTCCTCTCTCCCTTTATTTTTCTCCTTACCTCTCTGTCTTTCTCGCCCCTCCTGTTTTTTATTCAGCTCCGTTCTCTTCTCTCCCTCCCCATCCTTTCCTTTTTCCCTTTCTCTCCCGCTCTCTGTTTCCCCCCTCCTCCCTCTTACCCCCTTCTCTCCATCTCTCTCTCTCTCTCCGTCTCTCTTTCTCTCTCCTTCCGCCCACTCTGTGTCTCCTGCTGCCAGCCTGGTGTCGTCTCATAACTCTGGGCTGACTTAGTGCTGCTGCACCCCACCCCAACCCAACCACCTCCCCTCCACCACCTCCCACCACCTCCTCTTCATCACCTCCCTTCCATCTTCCCAAGCATTACCCCTCCATTACCGCCTTCCTCCTCCTCCACCCGAACCCACACAACCTCCCCTCTACCCCCCCCACCATCACCTCTCCATCGCCTCCTCCTTCTCCTCTTCCTCCTCCTCCTACTTCTTCTTTCTCTTCCTCCACCTCCACCCCCACTACCTCCCCTCCATCTCCCCCACAATCACCCATCCATCACCTCCTCCCTTCTCCTCCTCCTCCCCCGACCTCCTCCTCTTCTTCCTCCACCACCTCCCCTCCATCTTCCCCACCATCACCCCTCCATCACCTCCACCTCTACCACCACCTCCCACTACCTCCATCACCTGCTCCACCTCCTAATCCTGCTTCACCTCTCTTCCATTATCCCCCACAATCACCACCTCCCCCACCACCTCCCCTCCATTAACCTCCTCCTCTTCCTCCTCCTCCTCCTCTTCCTCCTCCTCCTCCTCTTTTTCCTGCTCCTCCTCCTGCACCGCGTCCAGGCTCCAGTCTCCATCTCTGGGTCCGGCTCCAGCGGTCTGGTCTGGGCCGGCCAGCGGAGGAAATGAGGGTCAGAGCTCCTCATTAGTGCCCAATGAATTCTTAATCAGGTCAACAAAATGCTGCAGCGCTAATGGGGGGGCCTCGCATACATCACCTGGATTTTAAGACTAGCCAGCACACCGCCTGCTGTGTGTGTGTGTGTGCATTCTGTGTGTGTGTGTGTGTGTGTGTGCATTCTGTGTGTGTGTATGCATTTTGTGTGGGTGTGTGTGCGTGTCTGTGTATCTCTGTGTGTCTGTGTGTGTGTCTGCATCTTCACATTCTCGCGTGTGTGTGTCTTTGTGTGCGTGTGGGTGTGTGTGCTCGTGTGTGTGTGTGTGTGTGTGTGTGTGTGTGTGTGTGTGTGTGTGTGTGTTTGCTGAATGTATCACACTGCAGCAATCTGTCTCCACTACAGTGCTGAGCTGCACAGTGTCCTTAGTTGCACGAGCCCAAATATGTTTATGAAGACAACATTTGTGTGTGTGTGTGTGTGTGCACACTTGTGCATGTGTAAAAATATAATTATATGTGTATGTATGTGTTCTTGTGTGTGTATGTGTGTGTGGATGTTCATGTGTGTGTGTGTGTTTCACACATGTGGAGGCATGGCATTTTAATCATTACTGCCACACCCACCCTCCCCTGTGTGCTCATTGGCCAAGAATCATACTGCACACACACACACTCTGAAAGCACAACACCCCTGCATACAGACACACACACACACACACACACACACTCTTAAAACACAACACCCCTGCATACGCCACACACACACAGACACCCAACAAGCACCCAACATACAAATGCATATACACACCCACACACACATACACATACACACAAACACACACATACGCGAACACATACACACATGGGAACACATACACATCCACGCACCAACACACACACCCACACACACACCCACCCACACACACCCAC
>CM059278.1:7137008-7144508 GCA_030347295.1 Setipinna tenuifilis
TACATACAGTAATAGACAAAAGTACATGAATAATAGATGCTGCACTTCATGATACACACACGCATATGCGCACACACACAAACACAAACACACACACACATACACACACACGTACACACACACTTCCCGGCAGGCCCCCTGCTGGGTGTTCCACATGAGCTCAGATGCCCCCTAATCTGGGTGACGTAACACACGGTGGGCATGATGAATGTGTGTGTGTGTGTGTGTGTGTGTGTGTGTGTGTGTGTGTGTGTGTGTGTGTGTCTGTCTGTCTGTGTGTGTCTGTGTGTGTGTGTATGTGTGGGCATCAAGGAGACTGGCTGGTCTGCGCCATAGTCACAATGTCACAGTTTAGTCATTTCTCTGTGACTGAGTAAGAGAAACTGTGTTTTACTGGTCATTCCCCTTTTCACCATCCAGTTAAACATTACAGTGTTTTTTCAAATGTCAGCAAAGTATTATTAATTCATTTTATTTTAAGTTTGTTTTTTTATTTTGTTTTATTTTTTAATTCTTTATTCTCCTGGGTATGGGAATGTGTTGATGTGGGTAGGCTTGTGGGTGTGGGATTAATCCTTCTGTTGCTATGCTACATTTGAAAAACAATAAAATACCTGTGAAAGAAAGATTACAGTGGTGATTGGTGAATGTATGTGTGCCCTTCCTTCATTTGTGTTTTGAGGGACAGGGTGGGGAGGGGGGGTGTTATTTTCTAGTATATCTAGTTTCTGCAGATTTGAGTGAAGCAGTGTATGACTTGTTGAGGGTCATTATGAAAAAGTTCCCTTGACTGGAGGAGGCGGCCATATTGGAGTATAATTAAATATAACGAAAAGAAAAGAAAATAAGAGAAAGAAGAACAGACAGGACGGAGGTCATTTCAGTTCATTTCAGTCTCTATTTCTCATGTGTTTGTGCACTAAATGAGAATTACATATTATACATGTATGCACATATTTTATTTTTTCACTCGCGCTCTCTCTATCTCTTGGACCTTTCTCACATTTTAAGGAGGTCATTTTAGTTCATGTGTGTTCTCAAAAGCACATTTAAACAGAGAATGACAAAAGGAAGATAAATATTAGTGAACATAATTGAGGAGTCCACAGGAAAAATGGACAAGGTCACAAAATGCAGAAACTGAGAAAATGCAATTTATAAGTGTGATTTTTTAATTTGATTTTGTACGTATTATAAGTAAATGCTTTTAAAAAATGTTTCCAGCTCAAGGCTATGCTGGTTTATTCACATGATTACTTTTTAACAAGCTGGGGTTTCAATGCAACTAGGAAGAGTAACTTGAAAAATGTGATTTTGTGATCCTATGCCCATTTTTCCCATTCAATTTCAATTTTCTTTTGTCCAGTACTATATGTACAGACATGTATAATATGTAATCATCATTTAGTGAACTGAAATGGCCTCCTTAAAATGTGAGAGACAAAAAGAGAGAGATAGAGAGAAAGAAAGAGAAACAGCAGCCCCCTCCTATGTTGTATAAAATATGAGAAAGATCTAGAGAGAGAGAGAAAGAGAGAGACACAGAGACAGAGAGAGAAAGCGAGAGAGCAGTCTCCTCCTGTGTTGTGTAAAAATATGAGAAAGGGCTGCTGTGATTGGCTGTGCTGTGCTGTGGGCCTTACTTTAATTATGTTTTTCTTTCACACAACCGATTAATCCCCCCTCTGTCCCCCCACCCCGCCCTCACACACACACACACACACACACACACACACACACACACACACACACACTCAGAGTCCCCTGGGGAAGTCTTGCACAGCTGTGGTGGTCTGGGTTATCGTCACGGCAACTGTGCCACTGGAATCTCCCCCTTCCATCTCTCTCTCTCTCTCAGTCAATCTCCCTCTCTCTCTTTCCCTGTCTTTCTCTCTGTCTGGCCGTCCTGTACTCTCTCTCTCTCTTCATCTTTCTATCACTCCTTTTCCTACCCCTCCCCCACATCTTTCATCTGTCTAAAATCCCCCTTTTATCCTCAAACACTCTCTTTCGTCTCTGTCTTTCCATCTCGCCTTCTATTACTTTCTCTCTTTTTCTCTCTCCTTCCTCATTATCTCTCTTTGTTTTACTCTCCCCCTTTCCCTTTTACTCTCTTTCTACCTCTTTCTTTCTCTCAGTCTTCCCTCTTTCATTCCTGTGACCCCCCCGCGCCCCACACACACACACACACAAACACACACACACCCTACTCACTGGTGGATTGATGGCCAGGCTAGTGCAATGTGCCCTGCATAAATTTCACCACAGGCAGGACTCCAGGGCCCTTGGGGAGTGCTGTGTGTGTGTGTGTGTGTGTGTGTGTGTGTGTGTGTGTGTGTGTGTGTGTGTGTGTGTGTGTGTGTGTGTGTGTGTATGTCTGCCTCTGTTTGGGGGGGGGTAATTGCAGCTATAGGTTTGATGGAGCATGAATCAAGCTTTAAAATGGAATCCAATAGGAGTGGAAGGCATGATGGCATCTCCGATGGACCCCTCATGGGTGACCCCCTCCATGCCTGCATCTCTGATGGACCCCTCATGGGTGCCCCCCTCCATGCCTGCATCTCTGATGGACCCCTCATGGGTGTCCCCCCCATGCCTGAATCTCTGATGGACCCCTCATGGGTGCCCCCCTACATGCCTGCATCTCTGATGGACCCCTCATGGGTGTTCCCCCCATGCCTGCATCTCTGATGGACCCCTCATGGGTGACCCCCTCCATGCCTGCATCTCTGATGGACCCCTCATGGGTGTTCCCCCCATGCCTGAATCTCTGATGGACCCCTCATGGGTGACCCTCTCTATGCCTGCATCTCTGATGGACCCCTTATGGGTGACCCCCCTCCATGCCTGTATCGAGCTGAGACTGGCCCCCTCCACTGCCATCCATTAGGGCACGGGAAGCCATTTAGCAGCTGACCACATTATTACACAGTATATGTGTGTGTGTGTGTGTGTGTGTTTTAAAAAACACCCCGGTGTTTGTATTCAGTCCTGGTGCTGTAACACCACAAGACATCAACAATATTTTCATCTTGCAAAACTCACTGACTACAGGTCTGAATCCAGATTCTAAAAATAACATCCAAAGTTTTTTGGTCTTCATCGTTTCATTTGCATGTATCTGATTACCATTTCATTTCATTGGCAGCGGCCATGTTTGTTGCTGTTGTGTAATTCCACAGCATTATCCCTTATTACAACATGATAAACGGGAACCTCTGCCTTCACTGTAAATAACTCCATGTGTAATTAGAAAATAAAATGATGCTATCCCAGCTGAACCTTGAACCGCAACTTTTTTCCTCCAATACATGCACATAAATCTGCATATATTATGCAGTGCAATCCCCTGCCTGCCTGCCTGTCTACCTGTCTGCCTGTCTATCTGTCTGCCTGCCTGCCTGCCTGCCTGCCTGCCTGCCTGCCTGTCTGTCTGCCTGCCCGTCTGTCTGTCTGCCTGCCTGTCTGCCTGTCTGCCTGTCTGCCTGTCTGCTTGCCTACCTGCCTTCATCTGGGTCTGTATTTGTGTTTGTATTTGTGTCCACATGCAAATAAGCAGCAAAAGAATAGAAAGACTCCTGGAGGCACTCGTGCTTGCTTGTTGTCCAAGAACAGCTTGTGACGAGTGTTCATGGTGGTAGACAATAAATAAGAACATCTGGACAGAGCAGTTGGCTTTATTTTACTGTGGGCAGAAACACACACACACACACACAAACACACATATACACACACATACATATAGAGCGATAAATTCAAATTCACTCACTCATATAAGTGCACACACAAATGAGTAAACAGACACACAGACAGACACAGAGAGAGAGAGTGAGGCAGAGAAAGAGAGAGAGAAAGACAAAGGCACACACACGCACACGTACATACACACACGTGCGCACACACACACACACACACACACACACACACACACACACGCAGACATACACACATGCACACACACACATGCACACACACACACACACACACACACACACACACACACACGCACACACACACGCACACACACACAGACACACACACACACACACGCACACACACACAGACACAGACATGCGTGTCACTGCTGCTCCACTGAGGACATTCCTCAATCCATCTTTGGCTGGAGTGGCTGTGCAGCTGTTCCCCGAGTCACATGACCACAAAGCCGTGTTTGGGGGGATGGGGGGTGGGTCGGGGTTGGGGGGGGGGGCAAGGCCGTCTGCGGTCGCTGAGCTCCAGGGAGGCCGGAACAGCACACAGAAAATTCCCAAACCAGCCAGAATGTGTGTCCTCATCTGCAAGAACTAGAGCCTTCCCTAAACACATTCCCAAAAGATGGATGGGGTGACTCCAGCAGCAAAAGGTGCAAAATTCCCAAACCAGCCAGAGTATGGTGAGTGTACACATCTGTGAGGGACAGAGAATTCCCAAAACAAGCACAGGGCAAAGGTCCACAAATCCACAAATGGCAGAGAATTCCCAGACTAGGGGTTATGTAAGCATCCTGATTCCTTGGAGGCAGAGAGTCCCTAAATATGTCCTCATCTGAACCTACACAGCCACAAGATGAAATGTGTGTGTGTGTGTGTGTGTGTGTGTGTGTGTGTGTGTATGTTTGTGTGTCAGTATCACAGTTTTGTTGAGGTATAATGTGCCCCATGAATTCTTATACTCCTTCCCATCCATCTAATCTCTGGTAATGAGAGATCCTCCTGCCAGTGCTGTATTTGTTTTGAGGTTGAGGGAAATCAAAAATACAATTTCTTTTGTGTGAGTGCCCTGCCTGACTTGCAAATGGCTGTGGAGAGAGTCCCTGGCCGATGTAAGTATGTAAATACATGTAAATATCAGAGCCTTGGGGGGGCACACAGACACACACACACACACACACACACACACACACACACACACACGCCAGTGAGGAGATGGGGGCCTGGGAGCCCCACACCTCTACAGACTGTGTTTACATTTCAGCTGACTGCAAGCCCTGCTGTGTGTGTGTGTGTGTGTGTGTGTGTGTGCGTGTGTGTGTGTGTGTGTGTGTGTGTGTGTGTGTGTGTGTGTGTGTGTGTTTGTGTGCTGCATTTACATACCTATGTGTTAAATATATCAGTGTGTATGAGTCTGGGAGCCCCACACCTCTACAGACTGTGTTTACATTTCAGCTGACTGCAAGCCCTGCTGTGTGTGTGTGAGTTTGTGTGTGTGTGTGTGTGCGTGCGAGTGTGCATGTGTGTGTGTGTGTGTGTGTGTGTGTCACGCTCTCCCCCACGCTGCTCCAGCATCCCTGCCTGCTGTGTGTGAGTGTGGGGAGACTCTGTAATCAGCAGTGTGCTGTGCTGTGCCCTACTGTGTCCTATTACAGGGCCCTGCCATCAGCTCACTCCACCGCCTCATGTCACACCACTGAGCTGTGGTACAGCTGCTCATTATGCCATTACAATAATGCTAGCACTTTACTTGAAGCCACTATTTACACATTTACACTACGTACACATTATAAAGGGTTTATAAATGGGTTATAACATGTTTGTAATGCCTTATAATGATTGACATAGGTGAAGGATAATGGACGACACTGACTTTGGAGTAGCAGAAATGAATGCATGGTCATGTTGTGGCAGTTACACCTACATTAAAAGCACCATATTATACTCTTTCAGCAATCCAACAGTATATGTCTGACCCCAAGTCTGACCCAGAGCTAATGCTCCCTAAGCTGACATCAGTGTGGGGGTAGCCAGAGAAATGGCTCATAGAAGCACGGCACTCCTGACACCAACATCTTTCAACTGACGCACAGCAGAGGAATGGCGGGTTTTATAGGAGTGTTTATGGGACCAGTAGAGACTCAAATGACAATATAAAGACGTACAAAAAGTGATTTTTGCATAATATGCAAATTATGGAAAAATCACTATTGCTACCCAAACTCTGCTAAGACCTAGTTGTTAGTTTTATATCTCTAGCCAGCCATGTTAATGCTCTGATGAGCTTAGCTTAGCAAAATCGCCTTAGCTGTCTGTCTAAATGCAGCATCAATTTCAGCTGCAATCTTCATGTTGCTCCAAGGTGCCATCTCCATCATCGTCACATTGATTTATGTTTGTCACCCTAAAGATCTGACACTTAATAAATCTTTATGAATGTGCTCATAATGCTTCTGAGATAGTGTGTTCATAGAAAGTGTTACATTATTTTAATTTTGTTAAAATATTGAATTTTTTATATGTGTTATGCTAATTATGCACTTTTACCTACGACAATAAAATAATAAGGAAAATAGGCCCTTGCAGTTACTCAGCTGTGATGAATAAAACTCATTATCCTTGTTTATTTGTAAATATTTGTTTATATTTATATTTATTTGTTTATTTTTTAAAGAGTGCTATTAATAAATTGCCATACCTCAGTGCAAATACAGTATATTTGCGCTGCATAAAATATGCCTATTTAGAACAGTGCTGAGGTATGCTGTCCCATGCCTCTTCTGGAGACCAGGTAACTCTGAGTCACATCTAATCAGGACTATATCTGACATCAATGTCCAATCAGAGCAGGACCTGGCATATCACCACCCAATCACAGATAAATATGGCACATGACCATCCAATCACAGCTAATAATAGTATATTGCTACCCAATTAGAGCTAAATGTAACCCATCACCAACTAGTGGTGTCTCACCACCAACTCAGGTCTAAATGTGGCACATCACCAGCCAATGAAGGATAAATGTGGCACATCACCAACCAATGAAGGATAGATGTGGCAGCTCACCAACCAATCAGAGAGATATGTGGCACATCATCAACCAATTAGGGCTAAATGTGGCACATTACCAACCAATCATAGCAGGATGGATCCATCACAGTCGTGACAGAGCTACTGTATATATGTCCTGGTGATAAAGCATATTGCTCTAGAAACGCGTCCTGATTGATTCCTACGTCAGAGAGCCCCCTCATCCAGCTGTGTTTTGGAACGTGTGTGTCTGGGTGAGTATATATCAGGTGATGCCTGCACAAAATGGTCGATCAGCAAGTATCCCTCATCTGCTGGAAGAGTGGGAAAGTGAAAGAGTATCGATCCCCTCACCGCCCCCCACCCCCCACCCCCTGAATGCCAGTAAGCCATTAAAGACCCCCCTGTGTCACTCCACCCACACCCACACAAACACACACCAGTAGTAGGGTTTGAAAGAAATGTAAAAGATTTTTTTTCCATGTTCATAGACAGATAGAGAAACAGCGTGTGTGGAGACATGAGTGTGGATTCAGTGCATGGTTGTACTAGATCTGAGATCACAAGTGTGGGTGCAGTGCATGGTTCTACTGGGGTCTATGGAGGCATGAGTGTGGGTGCTGTGCATGGTTGTACTAAGACGTATGAAGCCACGAGTGTGGATGCAATGCAAAGTGTGGAGGCATGAGTGTCAGTGCATGGGTGCATGGTTGTACTAGGGCATGTAGATGCATGAGTGTGGGTGCAGTGCATAGTT
>CM059278.1:7154508-7162008 GCA_030347295.1 Setipinna tenuifilis
TTCTATTTACAGTTATAAAGAACCAGTTCAACTCCAGTAAAAACATGTCAAGAGTTGGAGGCTTGGTTTTTATATTTAGAAAAGGGGGCCAAGGTGCTGGGGGTGGGGTGGGGGAGAGGAGGAGAAGAGGCTGGGGAGGAGGGGAGGCCAGCGTGGGGTGAGGTGTGTTGGGGTTGGGGTGTGTTGATGGTATCCAGTGCTCTCTGAATTCAAGGCCATTAGCTCAGAGTGAAAAACCGCACAGAGAAAATGAACGACTGCCCTTCCTCCCTCCCTCCGTCCCTCTCCTCTCTCCCCATCCCTCTCTCCCTCCCTCTCTCCTGTCTCTCACTGTGCTATCAGATGAAGATCTGTGACCCACGCCTCCCCCTCTCACCCCCTGGCCCCTCCATCATACCAACCCCCTGGGAGAGAGAGGGGGGGGGGGGAGAGAGGGAGAGGGAGAGAGAGAGAGGGGGAGAGAGAGAGAGAGGGAGAGAGAGAGTATGGGGGGAGACAGAGGAAGGGAGAGAGATGAGGATAGGATAGGAGAGGGGAAGAAAGAGAAATAAAGACGGAGAGGAGAGAGAGAAGGACAGAGAAAGACTAAGAGAGAGAGAAATACAGACAGAGAGAAAAAGAGAGAGAGCAAATGGAAGAGGGGGAGAACGAGAGATAAGAGAAAGGGAAGAGGGAAAAGAGCAAGACAGAGAGAGAGAGTAGGAGAAAGATACAGAGGGTTGAGAGGCTTAAAGATAAGGAAGGGAAGAAAGAAAAGATACAGAGCAAGAAAATATAGATTGAGATGAAAGGAAAGAAAATGTGAAAGAGAGGGAGAGAATGAGAGAAAGAGAGATTGAAAAAAAGAAGCAGAGAAAAGAAGAAGAGCGATAGGAAGTAAAGGATAGTGAAAATGTGATAGGGGACGGAAAGTTGGAGAAAAAGATAGAAAATGGGCTAGAAAAAAGGAGAGAGAGATAGACAGATATAGAGAAGGAGAGAAAGAGAGAGGTAGACGGATAGAGAGAAGGAGAGGGAGAGAAAGATGTGGAGAGAAAGAGGGGTAGAGAAGGGAGAGGGAAAAGAGGTAGATGGGTAGAGAGGGGTAGAGATGCAGAGAGAGAGGGGTGGAGAGGGGGAGAGGGATAGAGAGATAGAGGGATAGGGAGAGGGAGAGAGATAGAGGGGTAGGGAGAGGGAGAGGGAGACAGATAGAGGGGTAGAAAGATGGAGAGGGAGAGATAGATAGAGGGGTAGAGAGGGGGGCAGGGAGAGAGATAAAGGGGTAGAGAGATAGGGGGATAGAGAGATAGAGGGGTAGAGAGAGGGATAGAGAGATAGAGGGGTAGAGAGAGGGAAAGAGAGATAGAGGGGTAGAGAGAGGGAGAGGGAGGCAGAGAGGGGGCTGATGGGTTAGACCATCTGTGACAGACCTGCCACGTGAGGCCACCCAGACGTCAGCTGACTGCAGACCGCATCTGGCCCACATCTGTGCCAGAGGGCAGCCGGATCCGGTCTCGAGTCACCTGGGCACCTGGGTCCAAAAACGCTCTACTCTCCTCAGGCCTCTCCACTCAGCCACCCCCCCCCCCCCCCCCGGACCCCCCCACCCTGCAACAGCCTGAGAGATCCGTGTGTGCTGCAGGAGGCTACTCCACCTGTGCCGATGCAGTGAGGGGGAGTAGGCTGCAACTCGCTGTGTTTTTTTTCTTCTTCCTTACTTTTTTTCTTTCTTTTTTTTTCTTTTTTTTTGCACTGTCACTGCAGAGCTTCAACCAAACCTCAGGAGGCCAACGGTGTGCTTCCTCAGCTATCTGTGAGATTTTTTTTAAGATTCGTGCGCCAATTAGAAACTCTGTTTCGCCGGTCTCGTAGCGACCTGCCGCTTTGTGGCTGTCAGCTCTCTACCTTAATGATGCAGCCGAGTTCAATCACAGTCGAAGAGAATGCAGACGCGGAGAATAGCACAGGTACCATGTAATGTTTAACCAAGCCTCCGAACACTCGCATGATGTCAAAAATGCACCTCAGCATGCATAATTGCATTCACACATAACCCAATAATTTTTGCCATTTAGAAGTAGCCACTGAAACACCAGTTTGAATATTGCAGTAAATCTATGAGCAGAGAAAAGGTTCTTTTTTTTCTTGCGCTTGGCTTGCAGATCTCTTCAGTATTTTGGAAGGAGAGCGTGTTCATGACAAATTAAAGCTCTGTTGTAGATGCCCTCACACACTCCCAGTCTGTGTGTGCAGTTTCATAGCGGCATGGATTCGATGCTGACTGTTGACGCGATTACGGTCCGGTCTTACAGGCCACTGGTAAGATAACTGTCAAGTCCTGGAATGTTAGTTATCGGAGGAACAGAGAGGAGGGGGGAGGGGGGAGAAGGAGAGAGGGAGGACAAGGAGGAAGTACATTGCCTCACATCACCAGGCCAAGCAGAGAAGTTGCACTTTTCTTTGCGTTTTATTTGCTTTTCTTCTCCCTTTGACTTTCTTTTTTTTTTCTTTTGTTTGGTTATTGTGTTTAAGATGAATAGCGAGTCCCTTTGGAGTTGGAGATTGATGTGTCAGTGCTCTGCGTTTCGATTTCTCCGCGGGCTCTGCCGACTCATCGTGGCAGGTGCAGAGCTCCAGCCCGCCCCCAGACGCTCCTGAATGGTCGGCCGGGCCCCAACCGCTCTGTGGCAGAGGAGCAGGATTCAGCACTTTTTTTTTTTTTTGTCTTTTTTGATGACCTTCATGAAGCGCAGAAGACCTTCCCGCATTCGACAGAGCCACTCCCTTTGCGGTCTTTTTTTTTCCTCCTTTGCAGTCTTTCTCCAGTAACGCGAGAGAGGGAGAGAGAGAGAGAGGAGAGCCGACCAACACGGCCAACCTCCTCCAACGAGCCTCTCAGCAATGCCCGAGATCTACCTCAGAAACGAGTTCCTTAAACATGCACTTCATTCGTCTTAACACTAAGAAACACAGAAATCATACAAACAGATGTCCAGAATAACAAAACCAAAAACAGAACAGAAAAGAAAAAATTCAGCCAACGTTTCATTTCTATTTTATAAAAGGCTTATATCAACTCCTGTTGTTATGGAGCTCCTTTTGATATTTGGCATATAGAAACACCTCCGTATAATTGCTCTGTAAATGTCTTTACAGTCCAAGGTGTGATATAAACATGACATATTTGACGTAACTGACATTGCACATATCTCTCTGGGGCCATCAATTGCAACAAGCTTGAAATCATACCGTCATGCCAGTTGAGTCTAAAGACAGGCTGTGAGGTACGGATCAGATACGGCAAAAAAAAGACTCCGCATCTTGCACGTACACTATCTGTTTGGGGTACACGGGTCCTGCTTTACATCACTGAGGGAAAAAAGTTTCTGTCTGGTCGTCGTAACACGTAGCAGCAGGAGACGTTTTGTGTAAAACTGTAGCACCAGAGCAGTTTGTTATTGCCCACATTTTTTTACTTTTCTTTTTTCTAAGTTAGAAATTGTACTGTTGTGTTATTTTGTTTAAAAATTGTGCCGTTGTGATTTGAGATCCGTCGAGGAGGTGAATAAGCAGATTCCCTTTCGGTGTATAAAAAGACTAGCTCTTTATTTTTTTCCAGTCATTTGCAAAGTTAAAAGAGAGAAAATGGAATATATCATTTTCATTTAAATCACAACGAATACAATTAAAGCAAATCTGGGCGGCATTTAGCATAATCCAAGCAAATAATTTGCTTTTTTATGATGAATGTTATTAGAGACTCTTTATATTTATATGTATACATATTTATATAGATATATGTTTATGTACAAGTATGGCACTTGATCACACGAAAGCAAGAAAACACTTTTCACAAATGAAAGCAGTGGGCGCTTTGGTGTATTTTAAATTAAGGAGATCACATACGTTAAGCGTTTGCAGCAAATCCACCCGATACTGTTCTGCAAGTCAGCTATATAGCGATGGAATGGTTACATACTTTAAGGTCAGTGGTGCAAACACAGGCAACGAAAAAAAGAAAACCATGTATGAAGCTATTGTTTTTTTTAACTAGGTCGATCCATAGTCGGATTGATTTATATATCCATACATATATAAATCTGTAGTTAAGATTTCCATTAATCTTGGTCAACCGTTTTCTGTTGTGTCGCCTAAATACGATGGTGTCAAAAATTGGTGGAAAAATGTTTTTTTAAAAACACCATTAACAACACGTCACGGGTAAGTTTGGCTCCCGGAGTTCGGCGCGTAGTGCAAAACGCATTTACTCTTTCAAGTACAGTAGAGAAGCCACCAAGAGTAAATACGTGAACACGTCTGTATGCCCTCTGTTTAGCGCGTTACAGAGTATAAACGTTGCTAAAAAGTTGCATCAGTGCAATATAATAAATGGATCAACGAACGTGAGACTCACGTTGGTCACTGAAGTCCTTAAAAGACTACCAAATAAAAATCTACCCACTCATTGAACTCATGACACGGCATACGGCCAGCGGAATCGTCCATTCCGTCTCTTTTTTTTCTTCATTATCTTTTTTTCTTTTCTTTTTTTTTTACAGACTGCACCCTGCAGTTTGGTGCTGCTACACATAGGCAGAGTCACTCGACTGTGTGCGACCGAAATTGGGCATACTCATTCGGGGCAAGTCCTTATTTCTGATCTCATAAATGGACTTCCTCCGAGCCTGTACTCCTCTTACGGCCGTTTTGATTTTCCTCCAGCCCAAGTGATTCAGTTCTGCCAAATTGAGGACCACGCAAAAGCCACTGACGGCGAACATAAAGACCAGAAACACGGTCTTCTCCGTGGGTCTGGAAACATAGCACTCGACATCCTTTATGCAGGGGTATCGATCACACTCATACACGGCGGGCACGTTGAATCCGTACAAGAAATATTGACCCACTAAAAACCCAATTTCCAGCGCGTTTCTGAAAACCACTTGAATGATATAAAACCTGGAGATGCCCTCCTGCCGTCTCATTTTGGACTTTGTAGTTCTCATAGTTGCGTTTGGGATCTCTTTCACTTCCAAACAGTCGGGCTCGGCTTCTTTTGTAGAGTTCTCTGTGTTCTGAAGTACTCCGTTCATGATTGTATTTTTGCCCTTTTTGCTGTCGTCACGTTTCATTGAGTCTTGCTGTTGATCCTTATCCACCGACAGGAACACAGTGGAGTACCGCCGCTCCCTTTGCTTGGCGGACTGGTGCACTGAGTATGTGATAAAGCATAGACTTGGTGTGCAAACCATAATGATCTGAAAGACCCAATATCTGATATGGGATATAGGGAATGCCTTATCGTAGCATGCTTGGTTACAGCCCGGTTGTAAGGTATTACAGATGAACATGGTTTGCTCATCATCATAAACAGTCTCTCCAACTATGGCTACGATTAGAATCCGGAAGATCACCACCACTGTCAGTAGGATCCTAAAAAACAAACAGACAAACAAGTGTATGAGTGTGTGTTCTTAATTTTGTGTTTATTTTAATTTGATTTCAAAATAGTGTAAATTTAGCCATTTTGTAGAGCTGGACACGCACGGCTGCCGAGCGCTCTAGGCAAGGCAGATGCTGTGGAGCTGTCCAGTGCTGAAAGTGAGGCGCTCTCGCTGTTATCAGAGCTAGCTCTTAGCACGGCGCTCAGGAGCCGTCTGGCAGTATCATATCTGCATATACATCTGCCCCTTCAAGACACCTGGGTCATATTTATGTGTACTGGAAGCACATAAACGGTTTTCAACGTGTATGTCCACTTTTTTGTGACACAACCTCAATGGTTTTCACTGTATTATTGCAAGCCGACCGGTCGTTATCGTCGGTCTCCCTTGCTGCCTAGCCAAATGCAAGGCAGGGCAAATCCTCCCCGACCCTCGGCTGCAGCAACAATGCATTTATCCGTTTGTTTCGCAAATGTAGTGCACTTTTTGGCTTACCTTCCTATCATAGTAGAGTGCTGCTGGACAGCAGCCTCCAGTAGTCTCTCTAGTATGGTCCATTCCCCCATGTTTGTTCATCCGGAGAGCACGCAGCACTCTGCACGAATTCCCGGGAAATGTTATAATTTCCTGTGCGTGTGTGTGTCTGTGTGCGTGCGTGCGTGTGTTGCTTTTTTTCCCTACTCTCCAGAGGTTCTGATTTTATCTGGCAAATGCATTGATCACACGCGGCACCTGCTCCCCGCTTTTGTGGCAGTGTCTCTGTTGAGAGCTCGCTCGGCAATCCCACACTTTTGCTTGTCTTCCAGTGCGAAGCGCTGATTAATATAAGCCCTCCTATTTTCGATCCCCAGATCAGGTTGATGGGTCGCGCGGTGTCTGGATGGAGGGAGGTTGGATTTAATGTCTTGCCAGCGTTAATCCCCCCTTAAGTAGTCTCCTCCTGCGTCACGCGCAGACAGGTTTGTGGAGGGCTGCCAAAACACCGGGATTTCTCATTTCCAAATATTCTGCAAATATAGCCCGGTTTTCCCGGATTAATCTACAGTAAAAGTGGCCGCCTATAAGCCCGATGGTGTGTCTCTGCTCTGTGTTGCACAGCGCCTAAATGTGACTGAGGCAGGGAGAATTATGTATCTCGTCCCGTGATCTAGAAGTGCGGAAAATAGAGGGAGGGGGCAAAGAGGTGGTGGTAGTCAAGGAAGGAGGAGGAGGGGGCGGGGTGGGGGCAGTCTTTGGGTTGCTAAAAGCCTTTCCCCAAAATCTAATCACCGTGTGTGTAGGCTACTTGTTGATTTTATTATCTGCTAATGACGTGTTCTGCTTTGACAGATGTCCTTGTATATCCACGGGCGCTGCCCGCTCCAGTAGCTCGGAGTAGCGACCTAAGCTATTGTTTAAGCGCGGCGTTTGATAATGCCATGGCTACTGTGCGGCCAGTGAAAGTAGCATCTGAGTTGCTAATCGGCTTACGAGGTTTGTCCGTGAGTTTAAAAATATCTCGCCCCTCCTTGCATTTTGCTTTGATCAATCCCGACAAAGATCCTAGCCCCTATTCAAATGCCCCCCTGAATATTTTAAGGCGCAGCTAAGTTTATTAGCTAATGTGATTTCGGATCGTTTTGATGGAGTTACTATAATCGCCTAATTAGAAGATTGCAAGACATCAAACCTTTTTGCAGTTACTGATTATTTGAGATGATTAACTATTTCGTTACAGATATGATTTTAAAAATGGACCCTAAAATGTCAGTCTAGATCAACATTAATTTGTTAAAAATTCGTTTTTGTCAGACCAAAGCACACCCTAACATATACATTTTGCACGCATTATTTGAAGATGAATATGAAAAGTTGACTCTGAGATTGTGTTTACTAAACCTACCATAAGACCCATTCATTGTTCTTATCAGTACCACAAATCACTGTTTTTGCCTGATTAAAAAAATGAATCATGCTAAATCTTAAAAATAAATATATAACGGCAGCAAAAAAGCATATCTTGAACAACTTTGAGTATTATTTGTACAGCTAATGGCTATGTGGAGATTCAGTTAAAACAAAATAACCTCCACAG
>CM059278.1:7164508-7174508 GCA_030347295.1 Setipinna tenuifilis
AGGGCAACAACAGTAGCATGTGTACGTAATATTATATATGTTATAATAATATAATAACTATACATTTAGTTTATGTTATGTAAGAGTGAATGGGACAGGACAAAAGATACAAACCTTCTCCATGTCGTCCCAGTTGGTGATGATGCCGTGCTCGATGGGGTATTTAAGGGTTAAGATGCCCCTTTTGCTCTGGGCCTCGTCGCCAACGTAGGAGTCTTTCTGCCCCATGCCGACCATGACGCCCTGGGGGAGGAGAGGAAACGTGTAAACCAGTCAGTCATTGTCTCAAATGGGGATTACAATACATTACATTACGTTACATTGCAGTTGGCAGACGTTTTTATCCAAAACGACTTACAAAAAGGAGGACATAAACAAAGGAGGGGATAAACATTGCTACTAGCGGATTAGTTGAGGCAATATGACACCCAAGTTCACCTGGTGACGTGGACGGCCGACAATGGAGGGAAACACGGCGCGTGGAGCATCATCTCCAGCGAAGCCAGCCTTCACCAGACCTGAACCGTTATCGCACACCAGTGCGGTGGTCTCCTCGTCGTCGCACATGACGTCTGTTGGAGTTCTGATGTTGAGACATAATCCCCATATTCAAAATAACCGTGATTTCCAGAATCCATATTCTACAGACAAACCAGCTGCAACGTTTGTGGATTAAATTTAAGTCCACAGTCTTATTTTTATTCCTCGCATGTGGTAAACAGTTAGTAATTACAGTTAGTGTTAAACAAGCTGGGCTATATGCGCTGTACTGTAGTTGTTTCAAAGTTCTTCATGTTAGAGGGCTCTTCACAAGTCACAGAAGTAAGTTAGCGGCTGTGATATTTCATGCATGTCATTATCACGCCTCCTTGACTTTTCCCCTTCCCCAGTTAGCCTGTCATGGAACACCACAGTCATGTTTGTTAATCCAAGTCTCCCGCTCTTAGTGCGTGGAAGACACACACGGAGAGAGACACCAGCATGCCCTTAATTATGTAGGTCAAGATTAAAGGAATCATGGGGTACGGCGCGGTTAGCTGCGGAGAGGGGTATGTGATAATCGTGTTAGTTCGGCTGTATTTGTTGTGTTGTAATTGCTCCAGCCCTCGCCCCTCGCCCGCGCCCGCATGCTCTTACTCACCAAATCAGCCCCGGTGACCGGATCAGTTGGAGTGAGTGGCGGGGATGCGCAGCTGCTGGGGATCAGACCTTTATACCCCCGCGAGTGCCAGCGAGGCCATGGGGAGCGCAAGGGGGAGAGACGGGGGGAGCTCCCGGCCGTCGCCTTATTTGGTTACCCCCAGTGCTCAGACGGCACAAGGCCATTCAAGGAGGGGGTTTTGGCCGAGGAGGGGAACTGGATGGCGGGGCAGAAAGACAATAGACAGTAGCCCAGGCTTTGAAATCATCATAAGGACAATACACTAAGCTAAACTTGAGGAAATTTGAGAAACTAAGGAACCAAATCGTTGCATACAATGCCAGTGGGCTATCCACCTGTTCAGATATGTGATCTGACTGTTATGTTAAAGAACAAAGTTTAGAAGATGTCAGAAGAAGTGACGTTTTATATCTTAAAGGCCAACTGTCGTCATTTACTATGTAGCTAAATTAAGATACTACTGATGCTGTTGTGGTAAGAAGTATGGCCTATAGGCAGACTCAGACTGAAACAGATGAGACTCTGCTTTGGCTTCAGTGTTGTTTTACTCCATCTTGATTGACATTTACCAGCATTGAATGAAGCATTTCTACCAAATGACAAAAGCCCTTGAAAATTGGCTTTTATTACTGAGTAAACTTTTAAAATATAATTCACGGAGCCATGTTAATATCAAAGGCAGTAACATCACAGGCAGGCAGATTATTCATCTGCACCAAAGCTGTTCGTCTGACGTTAAATGAACCAAATTTGGCACAGCACTGAAGACTGTATTTCCTGCCTTAACAGCTGCCTGTTAGTTATGATAAGCTGCCTAGTCTAGGGGCTCGTACATCCCCGCTGACAACTCCCCTGGTCGGCCCTCCCAGTCCCGCTAGAACAGCCTATAGCATGGGGCATGTTGCTGCAATAATTCATGCCATTTCTCCCTGCAGTGCTTTTAAGCATTCCACAGAGCTCTTTTTCACACACACACACACACACACACACACACACACACACACACACAACTTGTACCACGTGAAAGCTCAGCATGTTCACAGCAAACAGTTTAGGTTATCTCCAAGGCACAACTTTCATGTCAGTGAGTGATGCCTTTGCGTCTTGCATGGCTGTCGTGTTTTTGTAAAGGCTTTTTGAAGGCTTACAATGTCTGATGCCTGTTATTGTAAGCTCACAATCTGTCATTCACTGCACTACATACAGTATCTGAGGAATCTCCAGACTACAAGTAGTGTGACATGCTACATACAAAGATGATGTTTGCATATGGCTTAGCCCAAAGCACAATGCACTTATTATATCATCTAGTCATGGTTGTTTTCATGTCAAGAGTACTGGTGACTGTGGGGAGTCTCCAATTCACGTCAGGGCATATTATTCTCCTGTGTTCATTTTTACAATTGTTGTTGTTGTTTTTGCATTCATACACTGTTGTCCAAAATGACTTACAAGCGTTTAACCAAAATATGAAAATCTCCCGCTGTGTACCACTGCGCCAAGGACTGTGGGGATGAACTGTGGGCAGGAATACTGTAGCAGTTGTACAGCATACTGCTCCATACTAGTTTGGCGAGACGGGAAAAAGTACATTAGGTGAGCGTTCAGTCCCCTCCTGCCTGGGTGCCTTTTAAAAGAGGGAAGTATCTCTCTGTGTCTTTAATAGTTCCTCCGAATCCTGTTCTACAACAACCACTAAAGGTCAACATAAAGGTCGCGAAGCTGTACAGTGTTTACGGAGCAATCTCTTTCTTTCATTTCTATTCTAGGGTACAAAAATGGCCCAGAGATTGAATTCATTTGCACTAATACGCAATCCAAATATGGACGCACAAAATGTCCTTTTACACTGTAAACGCTATTAGAGTGCACAGACCATCTGGATCAATAGCCCATACATTAGTTCTCAAACCTTATTGACCGAACTTATAGTAATTAACACCCCATAGCCGCGGCGATGGCTATTTCTAACCAGACCGCAGAGAATCGTTGGCACAGAGGTTGTGTGGCGGTCATGGGGAATGGTTAGTTCAGCATATTACACAAAGGTCACGGTGTCTCTCCCCGATGACACTCACAGCTATCAGGTTTGCTGTTGCTGTTGTTACACTGAAAGACATTTTCAGGTCCTGTGCAAAGAGGCCTTTGCTTTGTCTGTGTGTGTGTATGTGTGTGTGTTTTCTTTTTATGAGTGAACAACATTCAGTTTTAATTTCAGTATATCAACAAATCAGATGTGATAGGATTAGTGAGGCAGGCACATAAACAGCACAGTCCCTGTCCAGAGCAATAGATTAACTAGGGAAACGTCTGACTCATACTTCTTGTGAGTCAACTTTCTACCTATCTGTGACACACATACACACTCACACACTCACACACACACACACACACACACAAACCCATTCCCTTGATGTTCAGTCATAAGCATAAAATTACCTACCAAATCAAAGCATCACACCCCAAGCAAACCGAGTATATCAGCTCGGGAACAAGCAACACCCACACACACCCACACACAGACACACACACACTCTCTCTCCCCTAGTTAAACACCCATGCTTACACATTTGATCTCTCTCACTGACAGACACATACACTTCTATCTTTCACACACATTTACACACTCTCTCTCTGACACACTTGACACACTTTCACACACTTGCTCTATCTTTGACACACATTGACACACACACACACACACACACACACACACAAACACAAACACACACACACACATACACACACTTTCAGATTCCCCACCCTGGCAGAGCGTGAGGGTCCCTTCAACAGTGCGGTTCCGAGTGGGAAATTAGAAAGCGGCATGGGGTTAATTGCTACTGGGTCTTCACACGTCCCCCCGTCCTCTCCCCATCCCCCTCTCCCCCTCCTCCTCTGCCCCCTGCTCCATTCCACCCCTCTTCCATCATCCCTTCATCTCTCCATCACAGCCAGCCAGTTGGCCATCTCTCTCTCTCTCTCTCTCTCTCTCTCTCTCTCTCTCTCTCTCTCTCTTTCTCTCTTTCTCCTCCACCCTTGATCTTTCCCTCCCCATGAAATATTTACGGGCTGCACCGAATCTGTGGCCCCTGTGACACATACAGCCCTTCAGCCCTTTTCCCCTCCTTCCTTCTTCCCCTTCCCACATCTTCTCTGCTCCTCAGCCAGGGACTCCCTCTGCACACCCTGTTCACAGTTACACATAGCATTAATGTGCGCATGTATGTGAACATTTATGTACTGTATGTGTATGCATGTGAAAATAGACTCACACCCACAGACATTTTTTACTGTACATGTATTGTGTGTGTGTGTGTGTGTGCGAAAAAAAAAAAAAAAAAAATATATATATATATATACAGTATATCACACACACATACATATACACATCAGGGGAGGAAATTAACTTTAGGAAATGTGAACCTTTACCGGCCACTTCCATATTTTACCAGCATTTGGCTGGTGCCAATGCCCATTGCCCATACACATACATAGACACACACATACACTCCCGCCTATTTTGGAGGGAGGAGGTCGGCCACTGAACTGGATGTCAGCCAGATGTCAGCCAGGTGAGTGCCAGATTGGTACCATTCTCAGTCGAACATGGGCTATGACTGCCCCCTCTGTCTGCACCCTCTCTCTCTTACCCCCACGCCCCCTCCCACACACACACACACACACACACACACACACACACACACAAACCCTCCTGCCCCTGCCAGAGAAGCCCTCCTCACTGCACTGCCAACACCCCCGCACAGGGGAGGGGGGAAAGGGAAAGGGGAACAAACTCAAAATTAAAAACCGGGGCAATTTCGGACAGAATGTACAACCCCCCCAACCCCCCCCAACCCACCACCACTCCCACCCTACCCCACCCGCACCCCCCACACCACTACCCCCACCCCCACAGTCTCTGGGGGGAAGCCTTGGGTCTGTATGGAGGCAGTTTAACTGGGGCTCATATGGCTCAGGCATAAATATTACATCCACAGATATGGGCCACGAGCAGGATGCCGTGTTTTTCAAAGCAAATTTGAAAGGATTAGGACAGCAGTTTGGGGGTAAAAAAAAAATGAAAACAACTTGAGAGAATTACTGTCAGTCCGTGTGACAGTCAGTAAGACCAGTGAGAATATATAGAGGATAGAGAGAGAGCTTTAAAAAAGGACATGAAATATGCATGAGAGGAATCTGAATGGTTTAAGCTACAAATACCAGGCAGCCGCAGCCAAGGAATATATAGTATATTCTCAATGAGGATGTTCCAGCACACATCTTAATGGGGATTTAAGCTGCTAATTCCTCAGGCATTTTTGAAAAGGATGGAGAAGCATTGTGTCAAACCTAGACCGACATAGAAACATTTTGTGTGTGTGCTTTTTTAAAAAATGATAGGGAACAGAAGCAGCTCACCACAATAATATCCGAATTTTGACTGCAGGATTTGTAAGCAGAAACTCTTTAAAAAGCTCAGAAGTAGTGAGTGGGGAGAAAGAAACTTTCTTGTTCTTTTTTTCTCTCATTGCAGGAGTGTTAGCGTTTTTCAGCAGCAGGAAGTCAGGCCTGTGTTGCAGGGGGATCTCTTTTGAACTGGAACTGCCTCAGATGTCTCCTCTTCTCATCTCTACAGAGACCGAGGAGAGAGAGGGGGAATGGTAGAGAGAGAGAGAGAGAGAGAGACAGGAAGAGAGTTTGAGGCCGAGAGAGACTGAGAGAAAGAAGGAATGAGGCGAGAGAGAGAGAGAGAGAGAAAGGGAGAGGGAGAGAGAGAGAATAAGAGGGAATAGGAAAAGCTTGATGCAGAAAAAGTGAGGGAGAGAGGGTGTGAGAGAGAGAGAGTGAGGAAGAGAGTTTGAGTTTGAGACAGAACGAGTAAGAGAGAGAGTTTGAGACAAAGTAGAGGGAGAGAGAGTTTGAGACAGAGAGAGTAAGGGAAAGAGGGTGTGAGACAGAGAGAGTGAGGGAGAGAGAGTTTGAGACAAAGTAAGGGAGGGAGAGTTTGAGACAGAGAGAGTGAGGGAGAGAGAGTTTAAGACAGTGTGTGTGTGTGTGAGAGAGTATGACATATAAAGAGGAAGGGTAAGGAGAGAGAGAAGAGAGAGAAGGGGTGGGGGATAGAGAGGTTGAGAGTGAGAGAGGGAGTTTCAGAGAGTGAGAGAGAGAGAGTAAGAAAGAGAGAGATGAAACGAGACACATGCGGTGTGTATCTATAGTTGTTGAGTGGTTGTTGTGGTATCTGTGGTTGTGAAGTAAACACAAGTAAACAAACATTGGTTTGGTTTTTATTGCCACACCAGATGGGCTTTACTTCTCTGGCTGAATACTTCAGTCTATCACTTATTCAGTTGGAAGACATCTTTTTTCTGCCATATTTGGTTTACATACCAACAGAACATGTCATAACAAAATCAGTAATCAAAACTGCATTTAATATGATAACAGGTAAACATGGAGGTCCCTGCATAAGAAACAGAACCACCCAGCACCATAGCAAACACATTTATAAAACTAATTAAACATTGGGACAATTAATGATGATCACACACATTGAATTTTGAAATTGTTCAGGCACTTTGGTGGATCTGAATAATGTTACATGAAACAGGAAAGCAGTGACTGATAGCCTAATTCACCACTCATTCAAATATTCTTGCATATGGAGCCTCTACCGACGACTCTCTCTGCATGGTACGAAACAAATTAAATCCTCGGAGCATATTAGAAAATTAAAAAAAAAAAACATTTTGATAAGTTTGGCACAGTTAGTAACACTGGAAAAGGATTCGGTCATTGCAGAAGACTTTGGTCATATTGGGAGAGGGTTTGGTCCAGTGTGTAGGTGTCTGTACATCAGCTGATAAGCAAGTGTAGTTTCGGGGAATAAGTGTGTTGGTATGTGCAGTTAGTAACACTGGAAAAAGCTTCAGCTGTTGCGAAAGGTTTTGGTCATATTTGGGATAGGGTTTGGTCCAGTGTGTAGGCTGATAAGCATGCAGTTTCAGGGAATAGGTGTGTTGGTATGTGCAAACGGAAAGGGAGGATGGATATTTAAGAGTGTTTGACCTTGTGTGTGTGTGTGTGTGTGTGTTGGGGCGAGGGGGGCAGGATTAAGGTAGTAAAATTACACAGGGAGGAATATTTGTATGAAAAAGAGAAAAGCTCTGCACTGATGTTGCTTAAGACCCTGCGTGTGTGTGTGTGTCTATCACATGTGTGTTGTTTGCAAGTAATCTTAAACACCAATGTGCTGGTGAATGTGTAGTGTGTTTATGAACAGGTATGGCTCTACCCAGACATGTAGGTGTGTGTAGGTGTAGGTGTGTGCAGGTGTGTGTGTGTGCATGCAGACACAGGTGAGCTTCATCCAAGGTGGGTGTCCCGTCCGTCTGGCACCGTCCATCCGTCCGGCAGGTGCGGTGAGGTGTCCCTCAGCACAGGGGCTTGCCGTGGCGCATGTTCTGGGCACAGGTGCGGCCCAGGTTGGCCCCCTCCATCAGCAGGTCCGCCAGGCGGTCCAGGCCCAGGCACGCCGTCAGGGGGGCCACGAAGCCGTACAGCCCCCCCAGGAAGATGCTCAGCGGCCAGCCAATCACCAGCAGCACGATCAGCCAGATGATGGCCCAGAAACAGCAGCCACAGCTGGCCATTATGACCTGGGTGGGGTGGGAGGGGGGACGGAGGGGCAAAGGGCGGAGTTAAACTTAAAATTGTCGTGAAAAACATGACGTGAAAAAATGATACATATGTCACAATAAGAAAAAATATTGTAATATGCTCTAATAATTTAACTGGTTTAATGATGTTCAAGTAATATATTTTGTGTTGTAAAATTGAAAACATTGAAACAAATATAATCAAAATATCATGTAATAATAACAGAATTTCTACTAAAATGCATAAGAAAAACTGAGGAATACATTTACCATAAACGCCCAATGTGACATGCATGTAACTTTTCAGATCTTTGTGACTAGTGGGTGCTATTCAGATGAAGAAAATGCCACGGTTGTGTTTTATGTGGTTATCATAATCCTACCTGTGCCAGACCTAAGTTGTTCCTACACATAAACCTGCTTAACATAACATGTCCAACACACACATACACACAGGCACACACAGGCACACACACACACACACTTAGCCCTTCACCGTCAGAGCAGTTCTCATTCTCTGGATCCTGTCACCACAAGGAATCTCACTCCAATTCACACCTCATTGGGTGACTCATGTGACCCGTGTGTCACATGGTGACGTGTGTGGTCTACAGCTCCGCCTCCAGTGGTCCAGAGATAAACCTCCTGGTTCCCCATTATCAGGACAGAACAGAACTGAGGAAGCCTTTTGGATAAAAGGGTGAATTGTCTTCAAGCTCCGAAAAGAGAAGTCCAGTTCCTTAAAACTTAGTTCCTTTGACTACCATGACCTGGATGAATGAGAATCTTCCCAGACATATGCAAAGGTTTGAGGAGTTTCAGCTCACAATCCCATCCGTACCAGACCTAACTGGTCCCTACTCTTGAACCTGTTTAACAATCGCACACTCACAGGGGCTGCTCTGTGGAGTCAGCTGCTCTTGGGGCGGTAACATATTTAACATAGTCACCACTCAAGCCGGTCATTCACAATCTAGTGCACACACACCACCCTCGAAAAAAAGAGCTCACCGCAGATCTGAACTGTGACAGTAGCTATGTGTATTGTATTCTGGTCATCAGTAAACAAAGGCCTTAGTGGACAGAGGTGGACGTTGAGGACCAGGGGACACGTCTGGGGATGACTGACTCAGTGCCCACGCCAGGTCCCCAGCAAAAAGAACAGGGGGGGCAGTCGAGAAGGTCTTCATCCACCTGGTAGTGACTCATTTAAGCATTTACCTACTTATGAAGATGACTAATTAACTCGAAAGATTAATTACCTCAAAAAAGCTGCACAGTGCTGCTTTAACACTTATGAAGGTTTGTACAGCTCCATACCCCTCCAGAGTTAAATTAACACTTTCAAAATGTGAAATAACCCAAACTACACCCAGACACCACTTAAATGTGAAAGTGTTAAAATAACACTTTGGGAGTTGAAAAACAACTCCCAAATGTGTAACCCTGAAATTGTAACACTCCAATTTTAACAATTTTACTCTTGGACTAGCTGTGTCCTCAGCTCCTCTCCCCTCCAGTCTGGCTCCAGCTCCACTCCCGACCACAGATGTACTGGATGAGGGCCCCCTCAATTAATCTCAATTTACTGGCCCGTGATTGGACAAGATTAAAATCTTATCAGCGCCGCTGCTAATTGGCTCCGACGTGCTGTGCCTGACTTCTCTTTCCATTATCAGAGTGTGACACATTAAGCCATTCCGTGGCCATACTTATTCAAACTCCATTTATCTATTTAATTGGACTAATGACCTTTTTTAAAATGCCGAGCGCAGTGAAGTCACCGGCGTCACTGGCGTGCCGTGGCGTGGCTTTCCCGTTCTGTTTCGTTCGGCACACAACGGACAGTCGCAACCTTTTAAGCATGCATCCAGGGCAGTGAAGTTCATCCGCGGCATAATGGAGCTGCTAGCCCGGCACTGGGGAGGGACTATTTAAACACCCCCACCCCCCCCACACACACACACACACACACACACACACACACACACACACACACACACACCTCCCCCCACCCCAACCACTATTATTATCAGCTGTCGCGCTCTTCTTCCCTCTACTGTGGCGGGAAAGAGATGTCTTTATTCCCCGAGTGCATATTGTGTTGCCACTTCTCTCCATGCTCCCGCGCACACCACACACACACACACACACACACACACCCTTCCAAAACCCTCTC
>CM059278.1:7187008-7194508 GCA_030347295.1 Setipinna tenuifilis
GTTAGAAGTGAGAATGCACATGTAAAGGTGAGTGTGTATGACTGTGTGTGTAAGTCTGTGTGTGCTTGCATGTGTGTGTGTGCAGAGGAGACAGAGAGGGTGAGAAAAGGAGAGACAGAAAGGGAGAATGTGTGTGTGTGTTTGTGAGCGAAAGACAGACAGAGAGAAGGAGAGAGAGAGAGAATCAGAGGGAATGTGTGAGCGAGTGTGTGTGTGTGTGTGTGTGTGTTTGCATGTGTGTGAGTGTAAGAGGGAGGGTGGGAGGAAGAGAGAGGGGAAGAGAGAGAGAGAACGAATTGGGATGTGTGAGCGAGCGAGCAAGCCTGTGTGTGTTCGTGTGTGTGTGTATGAGAGTGACTGTGTGTGTGTGTGTGTGTGTGTGTGTGTGTGTGTGTGTGTGTTAGAGAGAGAGGGAGGGAGAGAGTGCAAGGTTTTGTGTTTTTTTTTACTGGGGGAAAGTGCTTACCTCAAGTGTCCGACTGCTTTGGTGCGCACCAGCGAGAGGATGATGTAGTCGTTCTGCTGGCCCTGGAAGCGGTCCACCGTTGTCACCTACAAGAGAACATCCATTACTTAGTGCCCGCCACGCGCCCCCCGGGCATAAAGGACACGCCAACGCCCGCCCGCCAGTCCGCTCGCCCTCCCTCCCTCCTTTTTCACTCTCTCCTCTCTCTCTCTGTCCCTCTCTTTCTCCCACCCCTTCTCTCTCTCTTGCACCCTCTCTCATCCTTTCTCTCTCCCTCCCTCTCCCTCTTGTTCCATCTCTCTCCCTTTCTCTTTCTCTGTCTCTCTCTTCGCTCTCTGTCTCTCTTTCTCTCTCCCTTGTTCCATTTCTCCTTCTCGCGGTCTTGTCTCTCCATCTATTTTTGCTTCTCTCTCCCTCTTTCTCCCTCTTCCTCTCCTTCTAACCCTCTCTCACTTTTAATCTCTATGTACTATAGACTCATTCTCCCTTACATTTACTCTTTTCTCCTTTCTCTCTCTCTGTTCCCCTCATTCCATCTCTCCTTCTCGTGGTCTCTCCATTCTTTTGGACTCTCTATTTTTTGCCTGTCTCTTCCTCTCTTTTTTCCCCTTCTGACCCTCTCCCCCTTAATCTGTATGTATATACTCTCATTCTCCCTTCACATTTACGCTTTCTCTCTCTCTCTTCCTCACTCCATCTCTCCTTCTGAAGGTCTATTCATCTATTTTTGCCTATCTTTCTTGCCTTCTCACCTTCTCTTTTTTTTAATCTCTATGTATATACTCTCATTCTCCCTCACATTTATGCTTTCCCCCTATTCCTCCTCCTCTACCTCTCTCTCAGCATCATCTCTCTCCCTTTCTGTCTTTTTCTTTGCTCTCTCTCTCTTTTTCCACTCTTTCTCCAGCAATCACTGTTCTCTCCTTTTTTTCTCTCCCCCTTTCTATTCTTCTCTCTCTGTCTCAGTATCTTTGTCTCACTCACGCACCCATACACACACACACACACACTCTGTCTCCCTCCTTCTCTTGCACTTTTCCCACTCTACCACTACCTCTCTCCTTATTGCTCTGTCTTTCTCTCTCTATCTACTACTACCTCCTCTCTCTCTCTCTCTCTCTCTACTACTACCTCTTCTCTTAAAGAGGATTTATGTGCGGGCGGAAGCTAGAGGGGCCATGTTAGCGTCTGTGTGTGTGTGTGTGTGTGTTGGCAGGTCTGGAGCTGAGGGGTTTGGAGTGCTGTGTTATCGCCTCTCAGCACGCGGGGCTCACAGCCAGCGCTGGGGGGGTGGGGGTGGGGGGGTATTGGTGTGTGTGTGTGTGTGTGTGTGTGTGTGTGTGTGTGTGTGAGGGGGGGATCAGACTCGGGGTAGGTTTCACCCAGCGGCTTTACCACCCACCTCCGCACCGCGCATGAAGCCCGAGCTGGGAGTGTGTGTGTGTGTTTGTGTGTCTTTTTATGTGTGTGTGCAAAACACACCTCGGGTTTTCCTTTAGGGAGGTGGGGAGACATCTCTTTTGAAAACCAGCTTTTTTTGTATGTATGTATCTGTTTGTGTGTGTGTGTGTGTGTGTGTGTGTGTCTAAGTGAGCGTGTGTGTGTATATGTGGGTATG
This sequence comes from Setipinna tenuifilis, assembly GCA_030347295.1. NCBI lineage: Eukaryota > Metazoa > Chordata > Actinopteri > Clupeiformes > Engraulidae > Setipinna > Setipinna tenuifilis. Next base: position 7,189,093 of record CM059278.1, read on the forward strand.
TGCAAAACACACGTCGGCCTTTCCTTTTGGGAGTTGGGGAATCATCTCTTTTGTAAAACAGCTGTTTGTGAGAGTCTCTGTATGTGTGTGTGTGTGTGTGTGTGAAAATGAGAGAGTGTGACTGTGTCGGCATGCACAAAACACACCTCATCCTTTTCTTGCGAGCGTGGGTGAGAGGGTGTTGTTGAAATATCTCCAGTAAAAACAGTTTTGCCTTTTGAGTGTATGTGTGTGCCTGTATTGGTGTGTGTGTGTGTGTGTGTGTGACAGAGAGATGGAGAGAGAGAGAAAGAGAGAAAGAGGGACAAAGTGAGAAAGACTGAGAGAGAGAGAGAGAAAGAGAGAGAGAGAGAGAGAGCGAAAGAGAGAGACAGTTGGGAATGGGGGGGGGGTGGTGGTGTTTATAAGCCGAGGATTCCTGCCAGGCAGCTTTTGTGGAGGCACGGGGGGGTGGGGGGCACAGTCAGATGTATAAATGCTGAATGTGTAGGTAAGGGCTTCAGGTACTTCATTTGTATTTGCACCATGCGGAGACTTGGACAGAGAGAGAGGCCGTTATTGGGCTGGGGTGGGACTGAGCCACTGCATCAGCAAACTCAACCTAATGCACTGCTGACATTATGCTTTGCAAAGTGCAGATGCATAGTAGTCTTAAACCTACCACCACGCACGCTACAGTACCAGCCCTCAGCAAGAGCCAGGCCAGGCCGGCCCAGAGAGACGGCTGGGCCCCTGAAAAGATCCAATTATTGGGCCGCCTCTCCCCCCACTACACTCCCCTCCAAAAAAAAGCCTATGGTTTTCAATTGACACCCTCGCCTCCTTTGCAAAGTGCAGATGCACAGTAGTGTTAAACATATGATACAAGGCTACAAGGATGTTTTATTGTCACTTGCATAGACATAGTGGGTAGAGTAGGACATGCAGTGAAATTAGTGATTGTGCATGGGGAGGGGGAGTAAAGTGCATAGAATGTAGTTTGAGGTTAAACAAGCTACCTGATAAACAAGCCCCCTGACATTACATTGAACTAAAAAGCAAAAGACACAGACTTACGAAAAAGAGAGAGGAAAAAGGGAGATAAACAGCGGAAAGATAAACGGAAAGAAGGCCGATGAAAAAGAGAAAGAGGAAAAGGGAGATAAACAGCGGAAAGATAAACGGAGAGAGAAGGCCAATGTCTATTTGCGTCTCAGTGTTGCTACACAAAACAGGTGCAGCACCAGAAGCAACAATATGTCACCACGGAGATGGCGTGAGGCATCGAGAGACTGTCTCTTTGGATCCACCACAATGACACAAACACTCAGGACACAAACACACACACACACACGCACGCACACACACATACACAATGGGTGGCCTTACTTCCCCCAAATCCACCCTAAATACACACACACACACACACACACACACACACACACACGCGCACACACACACACACACACACACACACACACACACACACACACACACACACACACACACACACACAAACACACACGATGGGTGGCCTTACTTCCCCCGTCTGTGTTGCCAAACCTACTTCCCGTCCTGAGCCCCCCCCCCCGCACTGCATCGCATCCATGCCAACGCCTCTGGCCACGCCATGTTGCCTTCGGGGGGGAAGCAACTCAACATGCCCTTCTTCCTTCTCCTCTTCCCTCCACCTCCTCCCCTCTCCTCCTCCTCCTCTTCTTCTTCCTCTTCCTCCACCTCCCCTTCACTGTCCTCACCACACAGCCACTCAGCTCCACTCCGTTCAGCTCAGCTAGCCTCTGAGGGGCTAAATAGGCCACGCCATTTTAGTGAAGAAGAAGAAGAGAAAGAGGAAGAGAGCCACCGTGAGCCGCTGTGACCCTGTGCGCCGCCATCTTGGATCCATCCACAAGGCCTGTGCTGCTTATGCTATGTGACTGGCTATAGTAGTAAGCCATGCTCAGCACTCTGCTATGCTACACGAGGAGGAGGAGAGCTGTGAGCCGCTGTGACCCTGTGTGCCGCCATCTTGGATCCATCGACAGGAGCGGTGTGTGCTTATGCTATGTGACTGGCTACAGTAGTAGGGCATGCTAAGCTGCACGAGGAGGAGGAGAGCCGTGAGCTACTTTGACCCTGTGCGACGCCATCTTGGATCCATCCACAGTAGCAGTGGTGCTTTTGCTATGTGACTGGCTACAGCAGTAGGCCATGCTCAGCACTGGGCACTCTGCTATGCTACACGTGCTTCTGCTGCATCTCAGCTTACACACTTAAAATGAGGCATAGCCCCTATTGTACTTCTAAAAATGTAAGGAAAGGTTGAATGAATGAGACCTTTAAACTCTTCCTTTCTGCTTTGACCATTCATTGTTGGTTAATAATAATAATCTATAATAATAATCCTTACTTGAATAGCACACTTAATGCAAGTGCTTCAACAGTCTGGCAAAGAGACACAGGACAGAGTTACCCATGGCAAGCTTTGTTATAGTCCAGTAGCGCCAGAGATATCTGCCAGGGCGCTGTGGAGAAGAAAGCTCCACTAATGCTACAATTTTTACCCATCTTCATATGGGCCATACCGAGGTGCTTTACTTTCCTCCCTGGCATAAGAGGATCTCTGGGAGGCTAAGTGCTCTGGCACCCCTGCTGAGCAGCCCATGCCAGTTCCAGAGGTCAGGGCATCACGCCTGCACACAGCTGTGGGCGCTATGGCGACAGGGAGCCATGACGATGCCTTTGGGAACACAAGGATAGTCATTCTGCCATTGCACCACTTAGCAGACCTGTTTAGTGTGTGTGTGTGTGTGTGTGTGTGCGCCTGTGTGTGTGTGTGTGCGTCTGTGTGTGCGTCTGTGTGTGTGTGTGTGTGTGTGTGTGTGTGTGTAAGAGACTATGATGTAGACACAAGTAAAAGCCTCTGTGAACTTGGTCTCTGCTCATGCACATTTAGTGTTTAGTGACTGCACTATAACCATGCCAACATATTTCAGCATGCATTTGTCTGCATGTGAGAGAATGCAAGCAAGCACATGTGAATCTGTTTGAAAATGAACATCTACCCATGACAAGATACAGGTGTGTGTGTGTGTGTGTGTGTGTGTGCGTGTGTGTAAGAAACTATATAAATTATGTGTAGTTTGTCTGTGTGTTTACTGTAATTGTGCCCATTGAAACCCAAGATGGGTGTCTCCTCACTCTCTCTCAATTTCTCATTATGTTGCACTGCATTCTATCTCATTCCATTACACCTGGCAGACATGTTCATCCAAAGCAATTTACAATTCAGGTAAACAACTTCGGCTCTGCTCTCTCTCTCTCCTTCTTTCTTCTCTCTCTCCCCCTCTCTTCTATCTCTCCTCCTCTCTCTCTCTCTCTTAATGCATGTCCTGCTCCTGTGGTGAATATGTATGGCCTCTGCTCTCCTACTTCCTTCTCTCTCTCCTCCCTTTCTTCTGTCTCTCCTCTCCTACTTCCTTCTCTCTCTCCTCCTTCCTTCCTTCTCTTTCTCTCTATCTCCTCCCCTCTTCTCCTTCCTTCTGTCTCTCCCCCCTCTGTTCTATCTCTCCTCTCCTTCTTCCTTGTGTGTTGTTAAAGAGTCCTGCTGTTCCTGTGGTGAATATGTATGGCCTCTCCTCTTCTCTCCTCCTTCCTTCTCGTTCCCTCTCTCCTCCCTTTCTTCTGTCTCTTTTCTCCTCTGTCCTTCTCTCTCTTTCCTTTCCTCCCTCCTTCCTTTCTCCTGTATGTGTTGTTAGAGTCCTCCTGCTCCTGTGGTGAATATGTATGGCCTCTCCTTTCCTACTTCCTTCCTTCTCTTTCTCTCTCTCTCCTCCCTTTCTTCTGTCTCTCCTCTCCTCCTTCCTTCTCTCTCTCTTTTTCTCCCTCCTTCCTTCTCTCTCTCCTGTATGTGTGTTATTAAAGAGTCCTGCTGCTCCTGTGGTGAATATGTATGGCCTCTCCTCTCCTTTTTCTTTCTCTCTCTCTCCTCCCTTTCTTCTGTCTCTCCTCTCCTACTTCCTTCTGTCTCTCCCCCCACTGTTCTGTCTCTCCTCTCCTTCTTCCTTGTGTGTTGTTAAAGTCCTGCTCCTGTGGTGAATATGTATGGCCTCTCCTCTTCTCTCCTCCTTCCTTCCTTCTCTTTCTCTCCTCTTTTCTTCTCTCTCTCCTGTGTTAAAGTCCTGCTCCTGTGGTGAATATGTATGGGCGTGGTGCCCAGATGGCTCCTACTCTGACACGCGGCCTTCCGAGCCTCTATGGCCCTGATTTACGCTGCGCCGTGCTGAGGCTACAGCCTCTAATGGCCTCATTCCTCACACACACACACACACACACACACACACACACACACACAGTCTCAGTATCTCTATGTCTCACACACACTCTCCTTCTCTTGCACTTTTCCCCTTTACCTCTTTTTTCTTCTCTCCTTGCTCTCTTTCTCTTTCACACACACACACAGTCACTCTCACACCCACACTCACTCTCACACACACTCACACACACAGCATTACACAAAAGTGTCAGCATCAAAGCCAACAAATGCGAAACCATAAAATGGAGGACAACAGCAGCACATAAGGACCATCCATCGAATATGGGCATAAAACACACAGTGTGTGTTCCCGGTGCCTAATACTCACTCCTGTGTGCAGGGTCCCACCCCTGCTGGTGTCCCCGCTTCTGCTGAGGATGCTGAGGGTCAATGTCAGAGGTGACCCCTAATTCAGAGGTAACCCCTCCACAGAGGGGGCTGCCCCACGGGCAGTCTGCTTTAATGGGATCTTTACACACTCATCACACACCCACTCACACCCAGCAGGGGTCTTAGGGCTGGGGACGGGATGGGGGCCAGACGTAACACCCCATTACATGAAGCCACAACCACAACTGCTGATGTGGCTTAGGCTCCAGCTCAGTGTTTCTTAACTGGTGGGTGGCGGAGCCGTTAATGCAGCTTGTAGTTAAAAAGCAAACAAAAAAAGATTACCATGTAAGATCTAATGCCAGGGTGAGACATAAGTGAAAATGTCAAAAGAAAATGGGGTCTCACTGAGTTGCTTCGAAGATTTGGGTCTGGACTTGCTGGTGATGGGAAACTATGGGTCCCTAGGAGATACCGGTTAAAGACCAGTGCTGTAGCTAATGCTGGCGTGGAACATGTCTATATGGTATGGCAGCATATTAATCTAATCAAACTGAACTGCAGTAAACTGATCTGAACTGAACAAAACTGCATTGAGCTGATCTGAACAGACCCAATGGCTAATGGGGGCAGGGAGGACAGATACATTAAACAGATGTATGTGCCCACTGTCCTATTTTTGGGTTACTGCACACAGAAATCATTAATCCATCCATACATATTTAGCTCCTCTGTGCTACGCAAGGAGAGGAGAGGAGAGGAGAAGAGGAGGAGAGGGGAGAGGAAAGGAGA
>CM059278.1:7199508-7204508 GCA_030347295.1 Setipinna tenuifilis
GTGTTTGTGTGTGTGACCTCAGGCCGGTCCAGGGCGGAAGCTCATTGGCCCTCTAGTGAACCGTAGAGAGCAAGAGAAGGATTTTATCCCCCAGTGAATACAGCAGACAGGGACACGGAAACAGTGTGTGTGTGCTTTCTCAATGGAGATATTTCACACACACAGGGACAGAAAAACTTCCTGTATGCTTTCTCAATGGAAAAGTCCCCACCTCTTCCTAGTGCCTGGCTACATGCTTTATTAACGGTTCAGTCTCCATCTCTTCTCTCTAACTCACGCATACATATACACATATACACGTGTGCATAAACGCGCACACACACACGCACACGCACACACACACATGCATGCATGAACACACACACACACACGCACGCACGCACAAACACATGAACACACACACACACACGCACGCACGCACAAACACATGAACACACACACACAGACACACACACGCACGCACAAACACACGCGCACACACACAATCTGGCGTGTTCACCGCCTTAAAAGCCTGACGGCCTCCCTGCTAAAACGAAGTCACACAGACTGATGCCAGCACCACTCAGATGCAGACATGTGCCTGTAGCCCAGCCTGAACGCCATGCAGCCACACACTCTATGCCATCACACACTCTATGCCCAGCCTGAACGCCATGCCATCACACACTCTATGTAATCTAGGATTCTTCACCGGAGTACAGAGGACAGGCCAGCTGAGCACTACAGATGTAGACTACAGCTGCACTGTATTATGGATGAAGCCTGTCTTAGATGTAGACTACAACTGTACTTTAGCATGGATGAAGCCTGTCTTACCGATAGAGACTACAAATGTAATATACTGTAGTATATTGTCCCATACACATAGACTACAGCTGTACTTTAGTATGGATGAAGCCCAGCTTTATCTCAGTGACATGACTACACACCCAGAAGCAACAGAGTAGAGTGCTGGGTGCCATCACTGTATCTATCTCTAACACTCTCTCACTCTCTCTCTCTTCATGCCTGCAGTATGATAATGCATTCTACATTAAACAGTAAAGGCAGACATGAATGCAAACCTGGAAGCACAACTCACATTTAACCCAGCCTGCTCATAAAGCCAGCCCCTTTTGCCACACTGCATTTCTGTAGGGAGAAGTGCGTAGTGCGTAGGCAGGGTACATTTAACCCCAACCCTTAAAATGTTCTGCATGCATCATATATAGGATACTAAAGACAAACACAAACTACCACTCGCTCACACACATGCATATGTACTTCAGTTTTAAAACCTACTGTGTTTTAATGCACCCTGTATGAGGACACAAGAGAATGCTGGCATGTAATGCATCCTACTGCTTGTATGTAGTGCATCACGACGCAGCACTAAGAACAGGCCTGTAAACCACCTTTTAAAGCCTAGGAGACACAAAGACGCAAACACACACACACACACTTTTAATGCCTACATTTACTTTAACATCCCTTACAAAATCACTACAACCAGGTGTGCAAATATGCATGCATTCAGTTCACTTACACACACACACACACACACACATAAACACACACATAAACACACACACATACACAGACACACATAAACACACATACATACAAACACTTTCATTGTCTACAGTATTTTAACATCCTTTACAAAAATCCCTACAACCAGGTGTGCAAATATGCATGCATTCAGTTCACTTACACACATACATACACATACACACACACACACACGCACGCAAACACACTCTTAATATCTTAAAAGTTACACTCGTGTCCTTGAGTGTGCCCCTACTCTGGTGCTGGGGGACTTTAGCTTCACTTGCCGGCAATAAGATCCAGAGCACTCATCTCCCCCCCGCACCTCCCCTCCCCTCCCCTCACCGCACCACACCTCCCCTCCCCTCACCACACACACCTCGCTCGCCTTGCCTCCCACGGCCCCGTAATTACTGCTTAATGAACACAGCGCTGCACTGTTATACATCACGACGCACGCCAGGCTCCTGGGTAGGATAATGGGAGTGTGTGTGTGTGTTTGTGTGTGTGTGAGAAAGTGACTTTGTGTGAGTGACTATGTGTGTGTGTATATGTGTGTGTGTATATGTGTATATGTGTGTGTGAGAGAATGTGTGAGTATGTGAGTGCCTTTGTGTGTGTGTGTGTGTGTGGGTCTGTGTGTGTGTGTGTGTGTGTGTGTGTGTGTGTGTCTTTGTGTGTGACCTGAGCACCTCGGGACAAAAAGCACTCCGCATTCTTTTTGCAGCTGCCCCCGCACCGGTACCCGTCATCGCTGCTCCGGCCTCCCCAACTTCGCCTGAGCGGGATTCTCATTACCCCCCGCCCTGCCCTTGAGTAACGCCACACTGAGCCCAGGACACAGGGCCTGACTAGAATCAGAGAGTTTAGTTATCAAAAAATCATTTCATCACAATAGGGCTGTGTGTGTGTGTGTGTGTGTGTGTGTGTGTGTGTGTGTGTGTGTGTGTGTGTGTGTGCGTGTGTTAGAGGAGGAGTTTGAAAAGCACTTTAACTTGCAGCAATATAAACATGTCGCAAGGTATTTAAAGTGCTGTGTGTATGTGTGTGTGTATGTGTGTGTGTGTAGTTGTCTCTGCTTTCACAGCTTCTCCCCAGAGACATTTATTTACTCATTTACATCAGAACTCAACACATGTACACACACACACACACACACACACACACACACACACACACACATCAGATCTCAACACACACACACATCAGAACTCAACACACACACACACATCACTGACAAACTGACCACCTGGGTGTGTCCCACAGACATGTGACTGCAGCCCGTCTTGCATCTCCTTCTGTAGCCAGCGCTCTGCTGTGTGTGTGTGTGTGTGTGTGTGTGTGTGTGTGTGTGTGTGTGTGTGTGTGTGTGTGTGTGTGTGTGTGTGTGCTCAGGGCTGGCTGGTGGCGTGACACACATGACTATGGATATGTATGTGGAGCGGGCAGCTACTGCAACCACAGCGCAATGCAGGAGGCCACATGAGGACAAACACACAGGATTATGTAAGAGGCAAGACCACGCAATAAGCCTGTAAGAGAGATAAACCCTATAGGAATGCACTGCTGGAATGCACTGCTGGAATGCACTGGTGCTTACACTCATATCTGCCCAACAGTAGCTATGTTTACATGGACAGTTTGTTTTCTGATCGGAATAGATCTAATGTGATGGTTACAAAAATGGTCAAATATGTTCAAATACCCATTGTCGCACGTAGCTTACACTTGGATGGATGTGCCAGTGCTAGTTGGCATCTTGCCTGACCAATCAGTGAACAGAGGGAGTCCCGACCAGACGTTAGAGATTGGGTAAAGGCAGATCAAATCGTTTTACATTTCAGCAGAGTCTACACCTCCAGGATGCAATTGCTCGCTGATTGGTCAGGCAAGATGCTGCCTGAGACAACCATACCAATAGAACCTCTGTACGAATTTAAGTGAAGTATGAGGGGCTGTTTTACCAGGCTAGGGATGGGATGAGAACCCCAGCAACAATAAAAGCAAACAACATCAGCATGCATTATTCACAGTGGCTCCAATTAAAAAGCACAGCGATGGCTTCCCACTCAACGCCACACCGGCAAGGCAAGGCAAGGCAGGGAGGAATCATTTATGGAGCCAATCTCTCCGTGCCTAAGCCAAATTTAACGTCACGTTACAAAACAAATAAACAACACAACAAAGCACAGCACAGCACAGCATGCACACAACAACACATACATAATGCCACACACACACACACACACAGACACACTCACGCACACACACCACCATCACACACAATACAGCTTAGAAACCCCATGTAGTGTTGAGCTGAACCCTGCAACCTGGCGGTAATCACACAAAGGAGTTCATTAAAAATGTCTCACTATTCATGGGTGTGTGTGTGTATGTCTGTGTGTGTTTGTCTGTGTGTGTGTGTGTGTGTGTGTGTGCGTGCATGAGGAAGAGATCACACATATACTACACACAGAATTTCCTTTAGGATACATACATTATCTCTATTCTACTAAAAAAACACACATGACAACAGAGACAGAGAAAGAGACAGATAATAGGAGGTATACAAACACAAAGTGACATGAAAGAGAAAAAATGGCACACTAAAAGAGATTAAAAAAAAGAGAAAAAAACTAACTCAAAGACTACAGATGTATATAGACAGATAGGCGGAGAATGATCCAGAGAGACACAGAGAGAGAGAGAGAGAGAGAGAGAGAGAGAGAGAGAGAGAGAGAGAGAGAGAGAGAGAGACAGACAGACAGACAGACAGACAGACAAAGACAAAGAGACTGGGCGATGGACATGAATGTTTAAATAACCTCGCCAGTCGCCACCATGTTCTGTCGCCCTGATGCAGCTGTGTTTCACGCATGGGTAAGGCTTACACTGGCTGGGAGCTACAGGGCTGCTCTCTTCCTCGCCCGCACTCATTCTTTCTTTTTTTCCCTCTCTTTCTTTCTCTCTCCCTCTCTCTCACTCACTCTATCGCTCCATCCGCCCTCTTCTCACTCTCCACCCATCTTCCCCCCTGCTGTTGTCTCTTCTCACCCTTCATCTGACTGCATTACTTTCTTTCTTTTCTTCTATCCCTCTCTCTATCCCTCTTTTCATCCTTCTCTCTATCCCTCCCTCCATCCCTCTCTCCATCCCTCCTGCAGTCACATTTTTCCTCTCTCTCCCCATTTCTTGTCGAATCACTGTATCATTTTCGTTTTTTTTCCTCTTCCCTGCTCCCTCCCTCTTTCCATCATTCTCTCTCTCTCTCTCTCTCTCTCTCTCTCTCCCTCTCTCTCTCCCTCTTTTTCTCCCTCTCTCCCCCTGTGCACTGGCAAAAGAACGAGTGTTTGTCTCAGTGCTATTGAGGTCAGGGCCATTCGAGTGTGCATGAGCAAATTAAACCTGCTTTGGACAGGACTGCACTTCTACCAGTGTCGCTACACACAGCACAGCACAGCAACCGCCAC
>CM059278.1:7209508-7214508 GCA_030347295.1 Setipinna tenuifilis
TTTAGGGACACTGGCGCAGTGTGTGAGCGCGTGTGTGCTTATGTGTGTGTGCGAACATGTGAGAGTGTGCACATGTGCCTTGGTCCACTGTACACTGGCAAGGTGAGTCTGTGTGTGAGTGTGAGTGTGTGTGTGTGTGTGTGTGTGTGTGTGTGTGTGTGTGTGTGTGTGTGTGTGTGTGTGTGTATATGTGTGTGTGTGTATATGTGTGTGTGTGTGTGTTTGTGAGAGTGTGTGTGTGCATCTGTGTGTGCACAGATGCATGACAGTCCATTGGCACAGTGTGTATGTGAGTGAGTGTGTGATAACAAAGGCTGCACACAGTGTGTGTGTGTGTGTGTGTGTGTGTGTGTGTGCCAACGGAGGCCGCACAGAGACAGGTGGTAAGGGAACAGAGGAGAGCAATCTGGGCTACTGTCAACGGATCCCACTCCAGCACGCCTTCAGTGAGCCGACACACACACACACACACACACACACACACACACACACACACACACACACACACACACACACACACAGGTGAATAAACATATGCTTCATCCCCTCATCTCTCAGTCATTCTCACCCTTGTCTGTCGCCTTCTCCTCCTGTCACTTCCTCTTACTCTCCCTCTTCTGCACTCTCTCTCTCTCTCTCCATCTCTCTTTCCATCTCTGTCTCGTTATCTCTCTCTTTGTCTCTCTCTGTCTTTCTCTACCTCTTTGTGTCATTATCTCTTCCTTTGTCTTTCTCTCTTTCCCTCCCTCTCCATCTCTCCCCCTCTCTCTTTCTTTGCTTCGCTCTCCATCCAGAGGACATCTGCCTGCTCGTATCCAATCCCCACTCTACATCACCTGCTGTCTGTTTATGACACGCTGTTTGATAAGCATGCGGCGCGGGCACACACACACACACACACACACACACACACACACACACACACACACACACACACACACACACACACACACACACACGCTGATGCTCGCAGAGTGGCAAAGAACCTCGATGCTCGCAGAGTGGCGGAGGCTCCTACTTAGTGCGTGAGTGCGTGCTTGTGTGTGTGTGTGTGTGTGCGTGTGTGCGTATGTGTTGAACAGTAGTGAAGAGCCAGTCGACTGCCGTCAGACAGGTGGGTGGGAGGTGAATAGGCTTAGAGTGGTTACAACATTATAATCTGCAGGAGTTCTGCTTCAACGCTCGCTAACACCGCCTGACTTTACAGCTCTATCAGATATGACAAAACACTCACGTCTCCCTGCCTCTCTCACTCTGTGTGTGTTAGGCTTGTGTGCAGCTGTGTCTGTCAGTGTGTGTGTGTGTGTGTGTGTGTGTGTGTGTGTGTGTGTGTGTGTGTGTGTGTGTGTGTGAGAGTGTGTGTGTGTATGTGTGTGTGTGTGTGTATGTGTGTGTGTGTGTGTGTGTACACGTGTGCACATATGTGCTGAACCGTGGTGGTCTTGTACTTGACTGCAGCTGAATGAATGGAGTACAAGGACGGTAAATTGTCTACATGTGGTTATAACATAACTGGGCGTGTGTGTGTGTGTGTGTGTGTGTGTGTGTGTGTGTGTGTGTGTGTGTGTGAGAGACACAGAGAGAGAGAGAGAGAGAGAGAGAGAAAGAAAGAAAGAAAGAAAGGGAGAGAGAAAGTGAGAGACTATAGCACTCGACACAGCCTGTAATGGTCTTATGATGCTACTGTCTCTAAAGGCACGTAGTGTTCATGTCGGTGTTTCTGGGGCTATTCTCAACACGTAGAATATCTGAGGCTGTGTCTGAAATGTTCACTTGTTCACTATATAGTTCACTATAAAAGGGTGTGAGTTACAGTGCACTATGTCCATCCTACCTGCAGGAGGAGAGGGATGAAGGTCTCGATCTCCAGGATCTGGGCAGCCTCCTCCATCAGGATGTTGTCATACTGCACAAGACAAGGAAGGAGTAAGTATTTACATGCGTGCGAGTGTGAGTGTGCATGTGTGTGTGTGAGCTTACAGACGTGCATCTCCATTCATAGGTAAGTGTGTGTGTGTGCATTTACATACATTTGAATATATCTCTTTGGTTGTTTGTTTGTAAATGACTGCACAATAAGTGGTAAAAAGTATAGTAAGGCCTTCAGTATTACACAGTTCACCGAGTGATTCAAGACACACTCAGTTTGTTGGTCCAGCATGAGTCTGTCAAAGTTTATTTCATGTCAATGACCTTCTTGCTGTACCTGTCCCATGTATTGGTGTGTGTGTGTGTGTGTGTGTGTGTGTGTGTGTGTGTGTGTGTGTGTGTGTGTGTGTGTGTGTGAGTATGTGTGTAAGTGTGTGTGTGAGTGTGTGTGTGAGTGTATCCTTCAAGTCAACAAACACATGCATGACTTTGAATGCGTGTGTGTATGTGTGTGTGTGTGTGTGTGTGTTTACAAATGTGTGTGTGTGTGTGTGTGTACTCTGTCACCTTGAATCCCAGCTCCACCAGGTCGTGGCGTTTGAGCGCGGCGTGAGTGCAGGTCATGGCGATGATCTTGGCCTCCTTCACCAGCAGGTATTTGGAGCGGTCCAGCCCGCTGCGCAACAGCTCAAAGGCCCGGAACTCCTGAAGGACGAGAACACACAACGGTTCTGTCACACTCCTACTGCTCATTCCTCATCAGAAACCGCCACAGAACGGTTCTGTCACACTCTGCTCATTCCTCATCAGAAACCGCCACAGAACTGCTCCAAAAGCACCCCACATTTAAAGGTGTAGTGAAAGACCATAACTATATGGCGTTGATGTTTGAGCTCGACAGCCAATCAGATTTTACCGTTCACTTCCTTGCCCTTGAAGTAACATGATGATTGTTAAAAAAAGGTATGATGCACCCAGATCCAATAGCAAAATACACCCACACACACACACACACACACACACACATTTGATCCCAGACAGACTGTAAATAATATTCAACATACACAGACAACCATCAAACCAACCTCCTCCGCAACAGTCAATGATGATATAGTCATCACAGCAATCACACCTGCAACTACACGCAACGCTATTATGAAAGACTTGTCAATGGTGGTGTAATTATTATGGCTAATTAAACAGCACCAAAGTCTACGACACTAGTCAGCTCCCACAAAAAGTTTTTAATCATTCACGCCATGTCGGACTTTGTTTCAGTTTTTTACTTTTGCTTTTTGGTCCAGCACCCAGGAGACTTGAGGCGTATATGCGTATTTTAGGCCTACACAGTTTGTGATTATTATGGCTACCACACACAAAGCCATGCAAGGACACCCTCCATGCTATGAAATGATGCCACTGCTATATCAAACACAATCCCTACAGTATGTACCCTATGTAGGCCATCTGTGCCAGGAAATATAATGATGCTGTTACTTTGTAGCTAACACAATGTATGCACACCCACCCTGGCTAATATATAATGATGCTACTCCATGGCTGGCACATACACAAGGACACACAGTCCCCACCTACACACTAGCTCCTAACAATGCCAGTGTATAGCAGCCAACACACACAAACACATCTACCTGCCTGCTAAATGATGGTGCTACTGTGTGACTGGATGTGTATGCATACATGAGAACACAGAAGCCCACGCTGCTTGTTAATATGGCAGCTAATGATGTTGATGTGTAGCGAACACATACATGTCAATGGAGGCCAATGTTATATCGCTAACATCACAGCTAATGATGGTGATGTGTAGCTAACAAATACATGTCAATGGAGGCCAACGCTATATCACTAATATGGAAGCTAATGAGGTTGATGTGTGGTTAAGACATACATGTCAATGGGGGCCAATGTTATATTGCTAATATGAAAGCTACGTATACTCTTGATGTGTGGTTAAGACATACATGTCAATAGAGGCCATCATCATATCGCTAATATAGAGACTAATGATGTTGATGTGTGAATAACACATACATAACAATAAAAAATAATCTTTAGTTGTAATGCACATTTCATACAAAGTATGTACCTTACTGACGGGCTGGGAAAGTCTCTGTGTTTGAGATGTGAATGGAGGCCAAGGTTATATCGCTAATATGGAGGCTAATGATGTTGATGTGTGGCGAACACGCTTTGTGGAAAGTAATGGCTCTTATGTGGGAAACAAGGGCGTTGGGCCAACACGCGGTCACGCGAACTGATAAATAATGATGTTAAAATGTGGCCGACATCAATATGTGTGTGTGTGTGTGTGTGTGTGTGTGTGTGTGTGTGTGTGAGATAGAGAGATAGAGAAAGACACACACTGCTGCGGTAGACCACCATGCATGATTGGTAATTACTTTAATGCGTGTCTAACAAACATATGTTACGGCTAGGCAGGCCCACAATGACTACTAAATAATGATGGTAATGCGTGTGTAATGCAAATACAGACACACACACACACCCACACACACACATAACAGGCATGGTGAATAAGTGCTCTCCTGTGCTGATAATCTGCTATAATGGAGGTCTCCCTCTGGGGCTTTCACAAGTCACACAGGCCTTTCATTATCAGTGCCACACATCTGATGCCACACACACACACACACACACACACACACACACACACACACACACACACACACACGTGTATAGACACAAACGCGCACACAGCACATGTATAGACACAAATACACATACATACATGTATGTATGGACACACACACACACACACACACACACACACACTCATTCCCACACAGGTGAGCATGCGTGCATACACACAGACACAAATACAAACTCACACTCTCTCCTTTTCTTTGTACCATAATCTGTCTCTGCTCTCTCTCTTCTCACTATGCTATTAATTCTCCTCTGTTTCTCTCCGCTGTTCCGTCTTCGCCATCCTCTACACTTTTATCTCCTCTCCTTACACCTTATCTCCAGCGCTGCCTCTTTGGAGTGTCTTCGCAGCATCTTGATAGTGCGGTTGTAACAGTAATCCTTCTGCTACCCAATCGCTCAAAATGACAAGAAAAAAGAGCAGCTCCATCCATCCCTCC
>CM059278.1:7219508-7222008 GCA_030347295.1 Setipinna tenuifilis
CAGCCCTCGGCGATGTCCATGTCCTCCTCGTAGGAGCTGCCGCGGAAGAGGGGCTGGGGGGCGTTCTGGAAGTACTTGGGGAAGGGGAAGAGGCTGGACACGACCTCCACGCTCACCTCACGACCCCCCTTGGGCTTCACCTTGCTCAGGTACTCCTCCCAGCGAGAGATCACCTGAGGGGGAGGGGGAGGAGGAGGAGGAGGAGGAGGAAGAGAAGAAGGAGGAGGAAGAGGAGTGAGAGGTGAGGAACTACCTGAAACTTGGAAGAAGCAGCGACATCAATGGAGTACTCTGTGTGTTTTGTGTGTGTGTGTGTGTGAATCATACTCTCACACCATTCTGCCCTTGCATACACTGTAAAGAATAACAGATCTGTGGAGCATAACAACCACACACTCACACACAAAGAGGGATAATGTGCATATCCTATCCACAATGTATGTTAATTAATATTTTATAAACGTTAGTGGGCGCATGCGTGTGTGTTTACAGCCAAAGCATCTCTAAATATGTCTGTCATCTACAAATGTGTCACAGATCAGTGGAGCCAAAAACACACAGGAAAATAAAAAGTCTGTAATTGAGAAATAACTCTAATTAATAAACTCATATTGCCCAAATCTGATTTGTGAAAACCAAAACACACAACACACACACACACACACACACACACACACACACACACACACACACACACACACACACACACACACACACACACACACACACACACACACACACACACACACACACACACACACACACACACACACACACACACACACACACACAGTCTCTAGCACACTTGTAGCATATTGAGTGCCTTTGTATTTCCCTCAGGATACATATACATGTACACACCCCAAATACTGGGTTAGTCTATACACGTAATTACCTGCAACACTTCACCCACCCCCACAACACAAACATTCTCTCTCTCTCTCACACACACACACACCCACACACACACACCAAAGAACCACACTAATGAAGTGTAGTTGGCCTGAGGTGGGGATACCTTTTCATGCTGATATTAAAAGCGAAACCAAAATCATTAAGCCTTGCTGATGCCCTCCAGCAATACTATGGAGACACACCACACAGCAGGACTGGGAGTGCAGGGAAGAGGATATGGAGGAGAGAGAATGGGGGAGAGAGAGGGAATAGGGAGAGAGAAGGAATGGAGAGAAACAGGGGATGGGGGAGAGAGAGAGGGAATGGGAGGAGAGAGAGGGAATGGAGGAAGAGAGGGGATGGGTGAAGAGAGGGAATGGGGGAAAAAGGAATGGGGGGAGAGATGGAAAGGGGGGAGAGATGGAAAGGAGAGAGAGGGAATGGAGAGAGAGAGAGGGAATGGGAAAAGAGAGCAGGTGTGGGGGGAGAGAGAGGGAATGAGGGAAGAGAAAGGGAATGGGGAAAGAGGAAATGGGATTTCTTCACTCCCAGGGAAGAACAGCCAGGCTCTCTGAGAGAGGAGGGGGATTTGGGCGTCTGGGCCGCTGGCTTTGGCAGAGGGACGCGGTTGGGCCTCAGAACCAATCCTGCGCTCCGCCGGAGAGAGACGGCTTATCGGCACCCACGCACAGCCATGCTATCCTAACCCCCCCCCTCTGTACGCGAGCGTGCTATCCAACCCCCCCCCCCCCCCCCCCTTGCCCCATGCACGAGCGTGCCATCCCAACCCCCCCTCTGCACATGGGCGTGTTATCCTAACCCCCCCCCCCCCCCCCACGAGCGTGCTATTCTAACCCCCGCCCCCTCGTTCTGTGACCCGTCTCCCGTTTCTTGCCAGCACAGCACTCCAACAAACACCCCCCCCCCCCTTTTTTTTTAAGGGCGGATCGCACGGCCAGCGGGAGAAACGAGGGATGATTCCCGGCGTGCTGTGAACTTCCCGCCTCTTTCTTGCCCATTCCTTCATTCGCACTTTTCCTTTCCGTCTATTTTTCTCACCGCCCCGGAGAGAAGGCGATTCTATTTATGGGGGTGTGTGCTGCTGATGCCATCTCACCCAACGCATACACGCACACATACACACACACACAGAAACACACGCACGCATACACACACACATATACACACACACACACACGCACGCATACTCACACACGCACGCATACACACACGTAAAAACTGAGTGATCAGGCATTTTAGCCCTAGTCAGTTTACAGCCAGTGCACATCCCAAAATAAATACAGTCACACATGCTGGGGGTGATGCAGAGAACCTGCTACAGGGGGGTGAGCCAGGCAAAATAACAGCTGTGTGTGTATATATGTGTGTGTGAGAGAGTGTGTGTGTGTGTGTGTGTGTGTGTATGTGTGTGTGTGTGTGTGTGTGTGTGTTTGAGATGCAAGATATCTGAGGTGCGTGTGTGTGGGCTGGTGTGTAAAACGTGTGATTATTTTGTGCAATAGACTTTAAATGACTTGTGTGATGTGTGTTTTGGTGTGTGTGTGTGTGTGTGTGTGACTGATCTCTGTGACTGTGTGTGTGTCTG
>CM059278.1:7237008-7244508 GCA_030347295.1 Setipinna tenuifilis
GAACACACTGAGAACCCCACACAAACAACCATGACATTCTAGAATGTTAAAACAAGTACAACCAGGACACAAGCAGATATTCAATCACTACAGACTCCCAAAAGGCCCTGGTCAAGAAGAAAAAAACAACAACAACAGAACTTTCCTGTTTATATATTTTTCATCTTTGCTCTGATGATATTAGGCAAAGAAAGCCTTTGAATTCTTAAAAACACAACTTAAAAGAACTACAACTTCACCAGCAAGAAGTATTTTGCTGTTTATCGTTCTTTATTACTGAGCATTCTCATCAATAACTAATGTAGTTATGAAATGATGCACCAATAAAGCCCATGGGACCAGCAGGGGAATGTGATTACAAACTGATTAAAAAGTAGACTCTCTTCATGAAGGGCCCTTGGGACTGCTGAGCTGTTCTGTGCCACCAGCAGAAACACACTGCCATAACCCTGCACATTTGCCTGCTTTCACTTGATGCTCCTATGCAAACACTTTCCTCCAAAGTTCTTTTGAAATAAGCCCCACTGTCACTCAGTACAGTGATGTGGCGCACCAATGCTGCTTTTCAGCTATCGAGGTGGAGGAAGAGGGAGGGGGAGGAGAGGGAGAGATGGGGAGAGAGGGAGGGGGAGGAAGTACTTCATCAAGCTTCCTCCCAGTGGACTGACACCATGACAAAATTTTAATTTGGGCCGACACTCGGAGATAACCCCCGCAGGTAACCAGGCGACCATCAGGGGTGCCTCGATAGATAAAGCACATCACATCACATCGCCATGGAGACCTCAAGGAACTCCACTTCCAGCACCTGTGTATGTGCTTTAAGAAAATAAATAATTTAAAGAAAAAAAGATAATGAAGTAAGTAAATCTCCTTCATTTTGGGTGGCGGAGTGCCTCCATCTCTTCTCCTCTCTTCTCTCCCCCCTTTGAGAATGCCTCTCCTGGGCATCATTATCGTCCAGATTCACCAGAGACCCAAAACCCTCTCCAGCTTCCTGCCTGTCCTGCCTGTCCGTCTGTCTGCTGTTAACAAAGGGCATCTCTGCTTATTTTAGACCATGAGTCTTTGATCCCCCCCCTCCCACACACACACACACACACACACACACACACACTGTTTTAGGGACGAGCAGAAGCGAGAGCGGCAACACAAGCAGGTGCGTCTCGCCACCGACTGATACACCTTCAAACAGAACAGCAGAAGGCAGAAGGATATTTAGGAAATTAGTCCTTTCTGTGTATCAGATAAAGACACCCCCCACCATTCGCCCACACACACACAGTCAGAGAGAGTGAGAGCGTGAAAGTGAGAGAGAGTGAGAGAAAGAGGAGAAGGGAAAGGAGAGAGAGAGAGACAGAGGACAGAGAGAGAGAAAAAGACATGAGAAGAAGAAAGAGAAAAGGAAAGAAAGAGAGAGACAAACAGAGACAGAGAGAGGAATGTAAAATGTAAAGTGCATGTATATGTTTTAAGCAGCCAAAGAGAGAAAACAAGGACAGTGAAGTATAACATATCTGCTCTCAGGACATCTCCTTAAAGAGTGTAACATGACTCCTCTGTGTGTGTGTGTGTGTGTGTGTGTGTGTGTGTGTGTGTGTGTGTGTGTGTGTGTGTGTGTGTGTGTGTGTACATGGTGAGGTCAGTTCTTAAAGAGTGCAACCGGATACGGTCATGTAGGCAGGTTCTGCTTATCTCAGTGAGAGCAGTGTGTGTGTGTGTGTGTGTGTGTGTGTGTGTGTGTGTGTGTGTGTGTGCGTGTTTAACTACTGTGCAACTCTGTGTGTGTCTGTGGTGTCATGGCAGCACAAGGTCACTCAATGTTTTGTGGGTCTGTGTGTGTGGGCGCAGCCAATTCAGCACAAGGTCACTATGTGTGTGTGTGTGTGTGTGTGTTTATCTATGTACAAGTGTGCTTGAGTGTGTCTATGTGTGTGTGTTTGTGTGTGTGTGTGTGTGTGTGTGTGTGTGTGTGTGTGTGTGTGTGTGTGTGTGTTTGAGTGTGTCTATGTGTGTGTGTGATGGCACCAGGAGCCTTGAGTTTGTGGTAAATCCCCTCAACAGCTCCCAGCAGCCTCCTCTGAGCCGGTCATGATTGATCACTGTGTGTGCATGTGTGTTTGGGTGTGTGTGTGCATGTGTGTTTGGGTGTGTGTGTGCATGTGTGTTTGGGTGTGTAAACATGTATGTGCGTGTGTGTGTGTGTGCGTAAGCATGTGTGTGTGCGTGTATGTGTGTGTGTGTGTGCGTGTATGTGTGCGCGTGTGTGTGTGTGTGTGTGTGTGCATGTGTGTGTAAGCATGTGTGTGTGTGTGTGTGGCAGGGGGATATGTGCTCAAAGCACCTCAGCACCACACCACCCCCCACACCCCACACCCCCCACCCCCCTAGAGGTCACAAAGTCAGGATGCGTGCGATGGGTGACGAGGAGGATCATGGGAGATCAGGTCCTCAGTGCCGACCTTGAAGTTGTTCTCTTTGGGTTTGCGGCGCATGATGATGTTGAACGTCTCGTACGGGTCCTCGGCGCCGGTCTGGATGCTGTGGGTCATGTCCTGCTGGTACTGGTTCGGGTCCAGCCAGACCCGGAAGGTTCTGCTGTCTCCCTTCAGTTTGGGCTTCGGATCCGGACCTGGAAATTGAAACGGAAAAAAAAACAGAACCAATGCGCCTTTAGAACCACACCTTCTACTTAAACCCACATCAACTGAACCATTCTGTCCTCTCAATACTGCACTCTCACAAACACACAAACACACACACACACACACATATACACACACACACACACACACTGCAGACACATACACACACGTATCGCACACTCACACACACACATTTAAAGACAAACTCACACACACATATACACACAAACAGACAATCTGGCAATTAGAACCGCTCCAAGCGCTTCTCTCAATGCCGCATCTTCTGAACTTGGACAACTAGTGAAGTTTTTAGTTTAGAATTCTGTCAGTCAGAATCGCGGCATCATATCAATTAGCCCACCTTCTAAACTCGGACGACTAGTCTTTAGTTTTTAGTTAACAGACCTCGTTTGTGTAAATGTGAGGGAGAGGGAACAAATTGCTTAAATATTAAAAGACAGATTGTCTGAGCACTGCTACTAAGGCTGCAGACAAGCTGCTCACTTTCATGTTGGGGCTCTGTGATCTTTTATTTAGGGACAGGGGAATAGTATGGGGGGAAGATCATGCAGAGGCCACATGCAGAGGGGATATGGGGGGTGGGGGGTGGGGGGGTGAATGGGATGCCTTCACGTCTATGCAGACAAACACAAGTGCGCACACACATACACACACACACACACACACACACTACAGTGCTGTAGTAAGCAGCAAATGTGTTGCCCCCTAATCCCAACCCCGGATTAGTGGCAGCCACCTGCAACCACACACACACACATACACACACAGATACTTGCATGCATTCTTACAAACTTGCTCTCACACACAGATGCCTGTGTGCATTCATAGAAAGATTTATCCATCTGTCTGTTTGTCTTTCTTTCTGTCTGACACACACACACACACACACACACACACACACACACACACACACACACACACACACACACAAACTGTGGGTGTTGGCTTGACTCCCCCAAAGGGTATTGGCCTTTCCTAAAGATTTAGGACTAATGCCCCCCTCAGCTCCTGGCCGTCTGAGGCCCAGTGTGTGTGTGTGTGTGTGTGTGTGTGTGTGTGTGTGTGTGTGTGTGTGTGTGTGTGTGTAACCCAACCCCCATCTCTGCGTGTCACTACCCCATGTCCCTGCATGCCACCCCTAAAGCCTGCCTCTGCCACCCTCGCCCATCATGTGCCAGCCCAAATCCACCCCCTCATCCATCTTACGCCACCCCAAATCCACCTGGCCCACACACCCACACACACACACACACACACACACACACACACCCACACACACACACACACACACACACACACGTCCTCACGAGGCTCCAAATTCCAGCACCCTAATCCAGTGCACAGGTTTTGGAGCACCCAGAGCTACATCTGACTGCTTAATGGTGTTTTGTGTTTTGTGTGTGTGTGTGTGTGTGTGTGTGTGTGTGTGTGTGTGTGTGCATGTGTGTGTGTGCATGTGTGTGTCTGTCTGTGTGTGTGTGTCTGTGTGTGTGTCTGTGTGTGTGTCTGTGTGTGTGTCTGTGTGTGTGCCCGTGTGTGTGTGTGTGCATTTTGGCACCTGATCACTGCCATGCTAAGAATGACCCATGCTGTGACTTGGCCACTGCTGTGCTGACCCTGCTGGGAGCTTTAAAGTGTAAATAAAGCCTCTCCTCTCTTTTAAGAGACCCGCTTTGTCCATCCAGCACAACACAACCACACATACTACATACACACAACCACACACACTCCTTTCTTTTAAGACACCCACTATGTCCATCCAACACAACACAACACAACCACACACATACCACATACACACAACCACACACACACACACACGGAAGTGTGTTGCATGCATGACAGTGGGTGTCATTAAAATGTGTACTTTGTAGGGATCTCAGAACTGTACACCAAAGCAGGTGCTAATAAAGTGTGTGTCCTGTTCTAAAGAGGGTGGTGTGTGGAGTATGTCTGGTGTTCTAAAGAGGGTGTTAATAAACTGTGTGTCATGTTCTAAAGAGGCACACACACACACACACACACACACACACACACACACACACACACACACACACACACACAAAACAGACGTGATTCAATTCTGACTTCAAGTAATGAAACAAGACCTTCATCCACCAGATAGATTGCTGGAATGTGATAACTGGAACAACAAATTTGTTTCCGGAGTTTGATTTGTTGAAGTAGACAAATAGCAGGAGAGGATTTCGACTGGACTTCCTGTGTCTGTGAGGCCAGTTCCAGGGGCTACAGCTGAGGAGTGTTGCCTTTATTGATCTCTGTGCTATTGATCACAACCGGCCAAGAGTTGAGGCCACTTCCAGGCTGCTTACACAGGCTCTCTCGGACTACGATCGCCCCCCCCCTCCGCCCCCTCCCCTCCGCCCCCCCTCCTCCCCTCCGCCCCCTCCCCACTTAGCTCTGCTCTGCTTCTCCGGCCTTCGCGGAGAAAAAGTGTTTTTGTGCCGAGACACAGCTGAGAGTGTGTGAGCGGATGCTGATGCATCACACAGACGTGAGAGCACAATAACACAGATGGCCCACTACAATATCATTGTAAAAAGACTACAGTACCATAGACACACATATACTACATACATACACACAACCACACACACACACTCACTCCTGATGCAATGCAATACCATAGACACATAGGACTTCCATATCATAGGGTCTGGAGAAATCCCTGCACTCAATATCAGAGTAAGATTATACAATAGCATGGATGTATGACTCCAATAGCATAGATGTAAAACCACAACACTATAGATGTTAGGCTTCAATAACATGGATGTGAAACCACAATACCATTTATGTCAGGCTTCAATACCATTTAAGTATGACTTGAATGCTATAGATCTGAAAATACAATATTATAGATGTGGGAGTGCAATATCCTGCATGTAATATAATTATTAAGTGTGGGGGGAAAAAAAGACCTGACATGGCAAAATCCATTTCAGAAAGCTCTCAGGAAGTCAGCTTCAAGACGAGGTCTAAATTACCCAAATAGAAAAGCGCTTAACGTCCGGTTCACATTACACAATATAAGCCCGATTTTGCCCCGAATTTGTCGTGACCAACTCATGTGAAGCACCAACTCATGTCAAGCACACTTCGAAAGACTGAGCATGACATCAATCATAAGCAAGTCTCACAATGAGACATAGTTAACGACCTGCAATTTTTTCTGTCAGACATTTTACAACAGCCCAACAAAAAAGATGTCAGAATTTTGTCGCAAGTCATATCAAGTGTCCATTGCTAATACTGGGAGTCCGGTCACCATCAGTCAATGGCAACCAGACAATAATGAGTGGTCCTATAATTTGGCCAATCTTCCCATGAAGATGCGTAGGGGATTCGTGGATCTTATAGTGTGATACGGTCAATTGTTAACATCAATCATGAACAACAAAAGAAATCATAATCTGACCCTCCCATAACAGCTGAAAACTGCCATGTGAAATGGAACATATGTTCTGTCTCTGTTACAGGAAGTGATGTCAAATGTGGGCGGGGCCTCCCGTCTTACCTTCCTCGATGACGCGGCCCTTGTCGTCCAGCATGCCCTGCACCTCGCAGCCACGCACGTACGCCAGGCCCACCTGCTCCACGAAGGGCTGGCGGCGGTCGAAGCGCGTGCCGTAGGGCAGCATGGGCCGCACCGTCACCAGGAAACACACATCGTGCTTACGCAGACCTGGGGGGGGGGGGCGAGTGATGACACACAATAAAAGTGAGACCACTAAACTTGAAAGTGCACCAATGTGAAAGTCACTAGAAGGCAGCAGTGAACAATCAGGTGGCAAAATATGAACAAATTGCCTGATTATAATTTTTATGACAGGGTTATTTTATTTATTTATTACAGAAAATCAGACCTATTGTTCAATTGCTTTGGTCCGCACTAGTCAGAAAAATGTTACAATGTAGCAAACAGACAAAGGTTCGAATGTAACGTTTGGTGCGCAGCAAACGCTGTAAATGTAAAAGCACCCTGAGTGGGCCTCCTCTTTCTCCCACTTGCTCTATTCATATTTTGGGGGTTTATGTACCAGGCGAATCATTTTTCTTAATAGATCTAGGGCTCAGATGGGGACTTTCTTTCGTCTTACTGGTTCCACAGAGGAGCATGCTGGGAAAGACTCACCCTCCCACTCGCGCTTGATCTCGTCGCGCACGTTGAGGTTGATGGTGATGTCGGCGCGTACGCGGGCGGGCCAGTTCTCGCCAATGTTGGGCTTGGCCACCTCCACGATGGACAGCGAGGTGATGGTCTGGGCCATACGCGCCCAGCCGCCAAACACCACACCACCGTACTCAGACTGCCTGTAACACACACACACATACATCGAATACACATATATACACACACACACACACACACACACACACACACACACACACAAACACAAACACGAAATTAATAATTTTGCTTTAAAACACATGCTTAGCCATTACTTATAACTCACTGTTGCATCAGTACTTCTTTATTTGCTTGTTTTAACTGGTACACCAGTGTGTAGGAATTGTGCCATAAAACTTGTCTTACTTTAAGTATATGGCTGCAGTCTGTAATTAAGTTCTACATACATGTTTTTTATATATTCCTATTGCTCATGTGGAATTATATAGAATTAAGCTAAGAAAAATGCACACTCTCTTTCACACTAAAATGTGTACAGTTGTGGACATGGTCAAATAAAAAATATACCAAAAAGAGAAAGAGAGAGTGTTTTTTTTTTTTAAGTTTACCACTTGAATTGTTTTTTGACTCACACCCAAACAAACGTCTTTATCTTAGGAGTAGAGCACGTCTGTTGTTCTT
>CM059278.1:7247008-7252008 GCA_030347295.1 Setipinna tenuifilis
CAGTGGCTTATTCCCCTACTCCTATTATTTCCCTGCTCCTATTATTTCCCTGCTCCTAACCCCCCCATCCTGACACACCCCACCACCCTAACCCCCCCGTCCTGTACCCCCCCCACCCTGGATCAGCCTGTGCTGTTGGGACTGTAATGTAGGCCAGCCAGCACTGCCCTGTCACGCCAGCAGCATTAGCAGCAGATAAAAGCCTCCATATCTGGGCTCGCTCTCGCTGATATGGCTTCATTCTCCTTCTCCTTCTCTCTCTCTCCCTCTCGATCGCTCTCCCTCTTTACTGCTTCATTCTCCCCCTGTCTTTTTTTACCGCTTTATTCTCTTTCTCCCTCTCCTCTCTCTTTCTCTCTGTCTTTACTGCTTCTTTCTCTTTCATTTCATCCCTCCCTTTTACCCTCCACCTCTCTCTCTCTCTCTTGCTCTCTGCCTCATTCTACCTCTCCTTCTCACTCTATGCTTCTCTCTCTGTTTTTCTCTCTCTCTATGTGTGTGTTTACTGTGGTGGTTCTGGGTCTGAGATGCATCTTGTGTTGACAGCTGGCTGATACGTGACAAGCAAGTCAGTGGAGACGAGACGGTGACAGCAGCATGGCAGACAGACAGACAGACCGACCGACCTCGGGGTACACAAATCACTATAGCAACGCAGACCACACGCACACACACACTCAAACAGACTGCACACACGCACACACAAGCACACACGCACACTTGCGCACGCGCACGCACACACACACACACACACACACACACACACACACACACACACACAGACTACACATACACACACACAGACAGAGGCTATAAAAACATACATAGTATTTACACAGACAGACTACACAAAAGTGCACACAAATACGCAGACACCATACACAGGCTGTTTTCTGCTACCTATTCTTCCTGTTTGCACTGAAGCATTGTTAGCCTGTGTGACCCCCTTACAGCAGACTGATAGCTCCAACAAGGACGCCAACAGTGTCTTGTGAATTCTAGAACTGCTTGTTCGGTTCCTTGATTGTGATTGGCTAAATCTCGTTCCAAGCCATTGTAAACCCCAGCATAACCTTACAGGTTGTCCTTGAATAACATTCAACTACAAAATTTCATCTTACTCCACAGCGAACCACAATTTAAAAAAAACCATTAGAAAGCAGCAGAAAGTAGTGACAATTTTGGACAATGACCTGTAAACTGAACCTTAATTCATCAGTCCAATTCAGCACAAACCCACAGCCTCTCGTGGAGCATTGCTTAGTTTATTGGCCAGGTGCTACACCAAACATGCAGCTGGAGAGTTCTGCTTGCGTAGCCTACACAGCAGCATTTAGCTTCTGCTTTAGCTTAGCTAACTGACAGAAGCGGCTACACAATACGGCTACACACATGTTTAATAAAGAGATTGCTTCAGTTGTGTGTCCAGCTCAGTCCTTAGCTGTACTAGCTGTCCAACTGTGCAGCACTGTGGCGGGGCATGCAAAACGGAGCATGCATTGAGGGAACGGCATCAATCATGGGCTTTACGTGTGAAAAACGCCACATTCACTTTGCCTAAAGTGTCTTGGGAGTTTGTGTGTAAAATGAAGCGTGCATCATTCACTACTAAGTGCAATGCATGATAGGAATGTGTGTGTGTGTGTGTGTGTGTGTTGTGTGGGTGTGTGTGTGTTAAATGACAAATGTATCTTCTGCCTGCTTTGCATTATGGAACTGTGTGTGGGGTGCCTGTGTTTTAAAGATGGCGGCCACGTCCTCCTAGCACAGCACCATGGGTGTGTATATGTGTGTGTGTCTGTGGGGTGTGTGTGTGTGTGTGTGTGTGTGTGTGTGTGTGTGTGTAAAACGATGCGTGTGTGCTGCGGCGACATTGAGAGCCGCTCCCTGCAACGCCTGCCAAGGCACCGCATGCAAATTTAATGAGAGAGAAAGAGAGAGAGAAAGAGGGAAATAGATGGAGGAAGGGAGGGAGAGAAAAAGAGAGAGAGAGAAAGAGATGGAGGGAAGGAAGGAGAGAAAGAGAGAGAGAAAGAGATGGATGGAGGGAGGGAGGGAGGGAGAGAGAGAGAAAGAAAGAAAGAGATGGAGGGAGGGAGTGAGGGAGAGAGAGAGAGGAAAAGGAGGGAGAAACAGGAAGGATGAGCAGAGAGAGGTAGGAAGGAAAAAAGAGACAGATGATGATGCAGAAAGATAGAGGCAAAAAAGGGAAAAAGGAAGAGAAGATTTAAAGAGGAAGAATAAGTGGTAGAGAAAGGGAGTGGGAGAGAGAATGAGGGAGAATGAGATAGAAAGAGAGAGAGACAGACAGAGAGAGAAAGAGAGAGAGAGAGAGCACAGGAATAAGTTGTAGTGAGAGAGGGGGGAAGAAGGGAGTGTGATAGAAAAAAAAGAGAGAGAACAAAAATAAGTGGTAGAGAGAGTGAGGGAGGAAGAGAGAGAGGAATAGAGAAGCAGAGAGAAAAAGAAACAGAGGGAGCGAAAGAGAGAAAGAAGAGGAATAAGTGGAAGAGAGAGGGGGAGAAAGAGAGTGAGAGAAAGGAGAGAGAACAGAGAAGAAAAGCCAGAGAGCTGGCAGGAGAGAAACAGGAAGTGAGAGAGTTGGCAGCAGCGAAACAGGAAGTAAGAGAGTTGAGACGAAACACAGATGGGAGGCAGAGGAGGAGAGAACTACCTGCAGAGAGCAGAGGAGGAGATGGAGGGAGAGGGGGAGGGAGAGAGAGAGAGGGAGAGGGAGGAGGAGATGGAGGGAGAGGGAGACAGAGGGAGAGAGAGGGAGGAGGAGATGAAGAGAGTGAGGGGGGGTAGAAATAATGAGAGAGGGGCACAGCGGAAAAGAGCAAGAAGAGGGAGAACGAGTGAAAAAACGTGTGTGTGTGTGTGTGTGTAGGAGAGAGAGAGAGAGATGGAGAGAGACAGACAGCACTATTTCTTCCTGTCCCCTCTATTACACAGTCAGCAGGTCAGAGTCTGCTGATAAAACAGCTAGTCTCCTCACCTGAACGAACGAACACACACACTGCCCGCACACACACACACACACACACACACACACACACACACACACACACACACACACACACACACACACACACACACACACACACACACACACACACACACACACACACACACACACACACACACACACACACACACACACACACACACACACACACACACACACACACACACACACAGTCCCTGCTGAGATTTATCCTTTGCCCAAACTGTGATGTGACGGCAAAGTATATGCTTATGCGCGCGTGTGTGTGTGTGTGTGTGTGTGTGTGTGTGTGTGTGTGTGTGTGTGTGTGTGTAAGAGCGATGAGCTCGGTGGAAGAGGCGACCCGCTAGTTTCCTCCCGCTGAACCCATCTGCGTCAGAGCCCGTCTCTCGACCAATCACGGCGCAGGGGCAGACTTCCAGCTTTTGGGATCTCCGTCTGACCAATGACTTTGTCCTCAGCAACTTTCCATTTTATCAACACGCATGACTGGAAGAACTTTCCAGAATAACTTTGCCTCGCTTTTTTGCTGCTACACTACTTTGTGAGATATGAACTGGGGTAATAGAAGAACAGGGAAGGGGGAATCACATTTTGTGTGAAAAAACCCTCCAGTAAGGGGGGTGGGGGTTGGGGGGGGGGGGGGTCATCCAAATTGGACCAAATTAATTTGTAAGAGTGAGGTTCTCTTCTCAGGCACAATTTGGGCCAGTACTGACTGATACAGCCCACGGCCCATGCACAAAATGAAGTAATAATCATTAAGATTTTATAAGTGTGAGTGTGAGAGAAAGAGAGAGAGAGAGAGAGAGACAGAAAAAGAAGAAAAGAGAGTATGTCTGAACATTTGAATGTAGGCTTCCTATGAAAGTGTGTGTGTGAGTGTGAGTGTGTGTTTGTGCGTGTGTGAGAGAGGGCATGAGAGAGAGAAAGACACAAAGATAAAGCAGAAGAGTGTGTCTGAACGTTTGAATGTGATTGTGTGTAGTTAAGTGTGTGTGTGTGTGTGTGTGTGTGTGTGTGTGTGTGTGTGTGTGTAGCTTGAGGCATTACATAATGCTAAAATGAGGAGGTTGATATTGGCTGTAGCTGGCCCCAGTGTTAATTATGAGCCTCTTTCTGCTGGGGGTTCAGGAGGGATGCAGAGAGTATAATTAAGCGCCAAGCAGGTCATCTCTGGGACAGTGTGTGTGTGTGTGTGTGTGTGTGTGTGTGTGTGTGTGTGTGTGTGTGTGTGTGTGTGTGTGTGTGTGTGTGTGTGTGTATCTGCTGGGACATGATCTTCCAATGTGTGACCCATTTTAATTTCATACTTGCACACACACACACACACACACACACTCAGTTACGAAACAAACATGCACCTGCACAAAGGTTCGATCACACACACACACAAACACACAAATCTTCTGAGCCCTGCGGGGACTAATCAAAGGGGGGCTACACCAGCGGCCACACACACACACACACCACACACACAGGCCCCTCTCTCAGCAAGCCTTTAACCAGCGCTAGGCCTGAACAGCATTACACAGAAAGACACACGGTGAGCCCGGGACAATCTGTGTGTCAAGGTCGAGTGGGGAAATTAATGTGTGAATTGTGACGAGGCACGCGAGCCTCATTACAGCTGGGCTCGTTAAGTCTGCGGAACGCAGCACACAAACACACCCCTGCGCTAATGGGCTCAGAGTCCTCATGCAAAAAGCCTCATTGATTTCGTTGCCCCTTTTTTAAACAAAATGGGTTATTAAAGCCAAAATAAAGCACTTTTCATCTTCTGTCACCCTACAGGTTGAAAGCGGAAATTACTGTATGTGTTATTTCCTTCTTATGTGTCATTGAACACTACAGATCGGCGACCCGCTTTGGCAAACTTGCATAATGTGGTTATAGCCCATGGAAGGCCGCAAAGTGAATTCAGAAGTCCTGTTCACCCCGTTACGAGTTGATGAACCACTAAAGCGATTTTGGAAACATTTAAAAAACTACT
>CM059278.1:7262008-7307008 GCA_030347295.1 Setipinna tenuifilis
GTCTGTGTCTCTGTCTGTCTGTGTCTCTGTCTGTCTGTCTGTCTGTCTGTCTGTCTGCGTGTGTATGTGTGTGCGTGTGCGTCTGTGTGCGCCTGTGTCTGTAAAATCTGTTCGGTTCAGCCATCTTCTAGATTGGTGAGGGAGGACTCCTTTGATCAGTTCAGCTATGGCTACCTCAGTTGGCAACCCCTGTGCTATGAGGCGTGTGGAACGTGCGATCAGCTCTCAGTGTCCTTCTGCTCCTCCGGGGTTTAAAACATGTCCACCAGCCCACCAAGGATGAGGGTGCAGTGCATACTGGACACTGGGATACTGGGATGCATACTGGACACTGGGATACTAGGATGCATACTGGATACTGGGATGTGGGAACAAACAGCAGTGGGCGGAACAAGCGAGAGGCAGAGAGATGAGGAGTGTAGCAAATGAATATGTTCAACACGCACACATTACACTGGGCACCAAAACCAATACGGTGTTTCTGTTCAGAGCGGCGGAGGGGGAGGGAAGCAATTTCAACAAATGCAGGAGAAATGAGGATCCCCAACCCCCTCCACACACACACACACACACACACACACACACACACACACACACACACACACACACAATACCCCCCCCACAAAACAAATCCTAACAAGGATGCCATCCCCAGACACCTTGGTGTTGTAGGTTTCGAGCGCTAGTTTAAAAAACGATAATGAAATAATGAAGCCCACATTTCTCCAGAGCCTTTGGCCACCCGCCCCCTAACCAGGACTGCAAACTACAGCCTCCCACACGTCACCAGCTCATCCCAGAGAAGGAGGGAGGGAGGGAGAGAGAGAGAGAGAAAGGGGGCGGGGGGTGGGAGTGACGGAGAGATGGGGGAACCTTCTCTTTATCTGTACTGCATCATTTGCCCAGGGCTTAGACAGAGTGAAAAAACCCCTCAGACATCACTGCCCACACAGACTGTCCATACACACTGTAACTTTGTGTGTGTGTGGGCTGTGTGTGTGTGTGTGTGTGTGTCTAAATCTGTGTGTGTGGACAAACAGAGCCCGCCCGCCCACACACACACACTTACTCTGAAGGCAGTGCAGTATATCTGTTGCAATGAATAAAAAATGAAAAAGAAACTGCATTCTGATATGCTAGGCCACTAACAGAGGTCCACCCCTGTCAAAGAGACATCGACAAAACCCCTCATGCACAGACTGTAGATGAAACCACCCAGCATGGACTGTATATCTCTTTCTCAAGCTTACTGGAGCTACTGCCTGACAATGGTACAAGGACAAACACACACACACACACGCGCACACACACACGCGCACACACACACACACACACACACACACACACACACACACACACACACAGACGGTGTGGTGCTTGTGTCAGACAATGTGCCACCCCCTGTCACTGCTACCCAGAATGCAACGTTCTGAGACGAGCACTATGCTATCAGGCTCCTTAATGTGCTCTCCCCATGTCAGCCTTTTAGCCCCTGTCTCTCTGTCATCCTGTCAGCCCCCTCCAGCCTGCCTCTCCTCCCGGGGCTGCACTCTACTGCTACATAACCATTCATTACCTCATAGTTCATATTACAGAGGGGTACTGGGGGGGCAGAGGGGTACCCCCTGATCAAGATCCAGTACCCCTCCAAACAGACAAAAATAGCAGGGTTGAGGGGTACTTGCATATAATGTAATTTATGTAAAATGTAAAAGGTAGCACCCCCCAAAAACGTAGTACTCCCCTAATTATGTAGGGGATGTAGAAAAAGAAAAAAAGAACAATATATATATATATTGCCTGTTTTTTTCTTCAAGCTTTGGTGTTCTGTTATAAATAAGTAAAATAAGTTCTGCTTCTCAGGAAAAAAAAGTAAACAAACAAAGATAGCAGGCTGTGTTTTGACAGCTAACCAATCAGGAGCGGAGCCACCTGCTCTGTTGTTTCCCAATGCAACCATTAAAAAACTGGGAGAGCAGTGGTGGACAAACGCATTAAGCTTGACTCAGCAGTAAACTACAGGACAGGACAGCAGAGCTGTACCACTAATATACATTTGTGGAAGCAAAACCGGACAGTGTCAATGCATTCATTGTAGTTAGCTAGCTAGCTAGCTAAACTAGCATACGTCTACAACCCAAAACATTCTTGCAGCTGGAAAAAGGCATCACTGGCCAACTGCAGGAGGAGAGTGGTAGCTTTTCATCCAAAAAAAAAAGACGTTTTGACCAATGTCCTCACTTTGAAATAAATGCTGCACATGAGCAAAGCCCCAAGCCCCAGGCCGTGTGTGTGTGTGTGTGTGTGTGTGTGTGTGTGCTGTGTGTGTGTGGTCTGAGGGTGCAGACATGGCCTTACCTCCAGGTCAATCATGAGCTCGATGAACCGCTCACAATAATGCACGGCCTCCATGGAAACAGTCCCTGCAAGACACACACACACACACACACACACACACACACACACACACACAAGTTTGTTAGCCTTGAACGACACCTCATAAAAGACTCCATCATCCTACTGGGACTAATACCTGGAACGTCCGTCTGACATTAACACACACACAGAGACAAATGACTGTGACTGCATTGATGAAGTAGAAACGCCAAGGCCGACACACACTCTCCACTGCAGCCTCTCTGGGCACCACAGAGCTTCGCACCACTGTGTTTGAAAATGTCGGTGAGCACAGTGTTTCTGCAGAAAGTCGGCCATAGCTACATAAATCTACACTGAGAGAATAAAGATTTTTTTTGGAAGAGAGGGGAGGGGAGGGTTAGGGCTTTGGGCTTTGGGGCTGTTGGTGTATATTTCAAAACAAGGCGAGATGAGATCAGAGATGAAAAGGTAGGGTTCAATCACACTTGGGGAAGGGGAAGTGTCTGCTTGTGTATTTGTGTGTATGTGTGTGTGTGTGTGTGTGTGTGTGTGTGTGTGTGTGTGTGTGTGTGTGTGTGTGTGTGTGTGTGTGGAGGAGTATAGTAGTGATACAAGCAGGAACTTGTCTATCTGCACTACTAGTACTGCAGAGGAGAGCAATGAGCAGCACTTCACCAAGGCCCCAAACAGCTCGCTGCTTCAAAGCACCTACGGGAGGGAGGGAGGAGGAGGGAAGGAGGGAGGGAGAAGAGAGGGAGGGAGAAGAGAGAGAGGGAGGAGAGAGGTGAAGGGAGGAGAGAGAGAGAGAGAGAGAGGAGAGAGAGGGAGGGAGGAGAGAGGGAGAGAGAGAGGGAGAGAAGGAGGGAGAGAGGGAGGACGTAGAGAGGGATGGAGTGGAGAGAAAGAGAGAGAGAGAGAGGGAGGGCGGGACGAGAGAGAGAGAGAGAGGGAGGGAGAGAGGGAGGAGAGAGAGGGAGGGAGGGGGGAAGGAAAGAGTTGCACAGCTCCGCTCTGCACAGCACAACAGCCCCGGATCTGACGTCCGATACCCTAATATCTTGGACACGTTTTGTTCTTCCTCCCGGTTCTCAGATCAAGAGGTTCACATCAGGAGACTATGACACCAGCAACAAAGGGATAGAAAAAGAGTACAGAGAAAGAAAATAAGAGTGGGCGAGAGAGAAAGAAAGCCGGAGGGAGGGAAAGAGAGAAAAAGAAGCAAGAGGTAGGTAGGTAGGTAGATAGAGATAGAGAGAGAGAGAGAGGGAGGGAGAGAGAGAGAGAGAGAGAGGGAGAGAGAGAGAGAGAGAGACATGGAGGGAGAGAGAGAGACAGGGAGGGAGAGAGAGCGAGAGAGAGTAAGAGACAAAGGGAGGGGGGAGGACAAGGGAGAGAGAGAAAGGAAGAGAGAGAGGGAGTGTGGGAGAGAGCGAGTAAGACAGAGAGAAAGTAAGAAAGAAAGGGAGGGGTAGGACATGGGAAAGAGAGACAGAGAGGGAGCGAGAGAGTAAGTAAGAGGAAAGGAAGGGGTAGGACAAGCGAGAGAGAAACAGAGAGAGAGAAAGAGTAAGATAGATAGGAAGAGAAAGGGGCGGGGGATATGGAGAAAGAGTAAGAGAGTGTAAGAGAGTGTAAGAGAGGGGGAGGACAGGGAGGGAGAGAGAGAGAGAAAGAGAGAGAGAGAAACTGGCAGAGACAGGTTCAGAGGAGGAAGAGAAAGAGGACGCTGGAGTTTGATCACAGGGGGTCACCTGCGTCAGAGTCTCACCTGATGCGGGGATGGACGTCAGCACCTGGAGGAACTTCTTGATGAGCATGGACAGGAACGTTCTCTCCATTTTGGCTCTGCAAAAAAAACACCAGGTGTGATAGAGCCGAGTGATGAGTAATGCATGAAAAGCCCTATACATTTAAGGCGACTGGAGCCCCACGAGGGCCGGGAATAGAAACAGGAAGTGAAGGTCTTACTGCTCCGCCTCCTTTGGCTCCAGCTTCTCGTAATTCTTTTTGATGAGGTTCCAGAACTTCCTCAGCTTCGGTACTTTCTTCAGCTCCTGCTGCAGCCTCGACTGAAGGTGTTATAAAACGTATAACGTCATATAAAGTCATATAAGGTCAACCTCCCAATAACCCCCACTAAAAACCCAGAAAAGCCTGAGGCCCCCCTAGTTCAAGCAAGGCGCTGTTCAAAAAAGACGAACCTAAGCTAGTCAGATGCTGACACTTGAAAGGGTGTGATTGATTAATATTTCACACATGCGCCCTCGTCGATTCAAATGAGAGAGGGGATAAGATCTTTTTCCCTCATCGTCACGATTGTGCCTAGCGAATCCCCCCCCCCCCCCCTGTCCCTGAGAAGCAAGGCTGCAAGCAATGCTGCCTACAAGCAGCTAGAATAATTAATGCAGGTTGTTCTGCATTGGCCAGCACTGCCGTCTGTGGCCTCAAAACAAAACAACAAATTAAAATATAACCCCTCTCTATATATGTATTAGATACTGATGTACAACACATACCATATCCCATTACATATTTATGTTCAGCTGATGTTGTGCTATGAAGATATTAAAATGATAATTTCATTGTAATATAACACTACAACGACGCCTTTAGTTTTCCCTGTCTACATGAGTGTTCATTCTGCTGCCTGAAGAAGGGAGAGGCAATGAGTGTGAGTTGTGGTGCATACCGGTAGCACACACACACACACACACACACACACACACACACACAGGTAGCAGCCACATACACACCCACATACACACATACATACAGTTGGCAGGCACATCCACACACACACACAGGTAGCAGGCACATCCCCACACATACACACACAAACACACACACACACGTAGCAGGCACATCCCTATAGATACACACACACACACACATACCGGTATCAGGCACATCCACATGGGCAGCGAGATGAGCTGCTGCACCTGGTCACGAATCAGATCCACCTCCTGCGTAAAACACAAGAGGAGAGAGACGCATGCGTGACGCATTACTTTGCTCCATTTCTCTGCCACTGCACTCATAAATATGCAGCAGGCTGATGAAGGCTCAGGAGATCAATACAACATGACAGGTGGAATATTTGGGGCTCCTGCAAAGAAGGTTTAAATAACTGCTCCAGACAAAAAAATAGACATTGGCGTTAATGCAACACTGCCATCTGGTGGACATATTAGGGAAACACACAGTGCAACATGAGGGCTAAAAACAGAGATGATGACCAATATTACTGAGTGCAACTAGTTGCAGAGGTATATGACTACACACACTAATAGCGTATCATCACATCGGAGATATTTACATTTATACTTTAGCCACAGAAATGTGCACTGTGTGGGCATCAGAGCTGCGGAGCATCTTGCTTTTTATTGAACCCCACAAACAACTCCAGATGCTTTTGGCTCTCCAGTTTGTTTTTTCTTGGCTTTCCTGACACTTCAGTTCAGGTTTTGTTTCACAATGCAACTCTACAGTTGATTTTTCTGCAGTTCCACTGTATCTTGTATACCATGGCAATAAAGGCATCTTATTGTGTCTTAGATCAGGCAACTGTGATGCATATTTCTATTGACAAGTGTATGTGTGTGTATGTGTGTGTGTGTGTGTGTGTGTGTGTGTGTGTATGTGCATGCGTGTGTGTGTACTGGTGGACACAGCATAGTCTTTTAATGATAGGGCACAATTTGTTTCTAATGACAACTGTGCGTGTGCGTGTGTAAATGTGTGTGCGCGCACGTGCGCGATCGTGCGTGTGTACCAACCAGGCTGTTGAAGCAGTGATCGAGGAAGAGGAGCAGCACAGTCTGCTCGCGCAGAGACAAGCCCCTCTCCTTTCCTGTCAGCGAGGCCTCCATCACACTCTTGAAGAAGAAGGGGAAGTGCTTGGGCTCCTTCTTAAACACCTGGACAGAGAAGAAGAGGCCCAGAGGTCACTCAGTGTCACAGATAGAAGCAGAGACAACATGAACTGGTAGCAGGCACATCCACATCCACACACACTTCTTCAGAGCCAACATGGACTCCACAGTCGTCAATGGAGCTAAGCTGTAGCTCCTGGTTGCCCATCAGGCCAGAACTGAAGAAGCCTTTTGGATGAAAGGTGAAACGTCTTCAAGCTCCAAAAAGAAGTCCAGTTGCATGACCTGGATGAATGACAATCTTTCACAGCCTCCACAGTGTTATACTAAACAGACTTAACCCCCATGTGCACACACAGGGCATCATGCTCCTTTGGTGCAATAGAAACACTTTCCCTCAGACAGTACATCAATAAAACACTGTTTCAAAACGAGTGTGGCACACCCTGATAGCTAAGGTGTTTTGTATTAAGCAAGCAAAGGCAACATGTATGTGCAAATGGTAAATGGACAGCATTAATGGCACACTCTCACACTCAGCATGATGTGACAGGTGTGAGGAAGTCATCAAAATACGACCATGTCACATGACCTGAGGACTTCCAGGAACAAGACGCTTGCTAATCTTACACACCCTTGCAGGTGGTTCCACACAACTGCAAGGTGCTAGCTAACACCTCCGTGGTGACACAACTTTGCCCTGGTTGGTTTAAAGCTCACTGACGTCTGTGCAGGTGCATTGTCAGACACCCCCCCCACTGAACAGTCAGTGCACTTCACTACAACCGCCCCACCCCGACATAACATCTCTGTCATCCGCTATGGAGAGCAGGAAGGTGCAAGCTGAGTTACGTTGTTGTAGGAAGGAGATTTGTGTTCGACTTAACTGGCGCATTTTTAATGCCCATCCCAGCTGTGACCAGCAGTTATCATTAACGTATACAGGCACACAGAATTCTAACTCAAACATGGCTACTGTCTTAGCCTGGCTGTCGCACCAAGCTCGCAAATGGCGCTTGGTCTGGCAAAGGTCCCATAGACAGGAAGTTCTTAGAGGCAGGATCAACGGGCATCTATTAACCGCCTCTGTATACTACTCCACAGGCTACTACTCCACAGGCTACTACTGTCTTCCAGTGCAAGATGAAGCATTACATGTGTGGCCTTACCTGCCACGCCGGCACATTCTCTCGGAACTTCTCATTCACGATGCAACAGATGGACATGAGGTAGGCATTGCTGGACACTGCTGGCGTGTAGTTCACCCACAAGTAGTTCTCCAGGTACTGGCTGAATTCCAGTAACATGATTTTTCTTATAGCAAACCTAAGAAGACAAAAAAAAAGAAACATTTTTAATTGAGAAAAAAATCAGGCCACCTGGCTGGCTGACTGTCAAACACTAACAGATAAGTTAAATATTTAGAAGTATGAATGTTCATGTTAGTGACTGTAGAATAAATAAAGTAACACCCTAAGCTATTCAGTTTGTCAGTACACCACAACAGCTAATGTTACTTCCAGAAACGTACACAAGATTCTCAACACACTTTAAATGGGTTTCCGCTAAGAGCATTTAATGTCCAGCAATTTCTTTAAACATCCATACACTTTAATCTATTAATAAAATACAAGTTACTATGTAACTTACTTTGATTTCAGAATCTCATTTCCATATATGTCCTCCACAACCTGCGATTGGAAAAGGAGCCATCAGACATTCATACAAAACAACCAGCAGGTGCATAGCAGGTCAACAGTTAACTACTACAAATACAGACCAATACAAATAATCAAATAAACTTTACCTTGGGGTCAAAGGGAAGCTTTTTCTTTACAAGAGGTGCCCAGTATTTATTTGCCAGCTGTAACACATTGTCAGAAGACATCAGTCAGTAAAGACACTATGATCGAGACGCAGTTCATTCAGCTGTCACCAGAATTATGGATAAGCCAGGACATGTTTATAATACGTAAACAGGCATAAACGAGGAAAGCCAGTAAGAAAATATATACATATTTAACTTGCGTTTACCTGAGTGACATATTCTGCGTTGATTTGGGACACAGAGGGTGCAGCGATTTTCTTCACTCGAGAGTCTTTCTCCATGTTTTCAGACCCAGGTAAGTTAGATCACGAAGTTACTGAGCACAGACAGAAGACGCAGTTAAGATACTGAATGTATGCTTACCATCTTTCCTCACAAATCAGCCAAATGAATGGAGTATAAGAGAGCTACCTAAGAAGCTAACTGACGTTGGATTCAATGGCGCGCCAAGATGTAAGCTAACAAGTTAACTACTTCAATGTATCGCTTGTTTCTACTTTGTAAACGTGCTCTTCAAATATGTACTACTAGACAAAAGTAACAGTACAACAGAAGACTTTGAATCCCAGTTAACAATGTCTGTTGTTTACCTTCTTATTTTTTAAAACAACCACGTAGTATCCAAACATCATTCATAAACGTGAAACCAACGTGAGAAGGAAGTTATTGTGCTGATAGTTTCCGGGTTCAATCAAAATAAAAGTCCCTACCAACCTTCATAATAAAAGTTCGTTTGCAGTCTTGCCATAGGCGCATTATTTCTGACGGTTATTATGGTTGATCTTCACAATAATTGCGTGTGTTTCGCATTTCACATTTCCAAGAGAGCCGTTTCCTATAAAATTTATATTTTAGGAGCATAAAGCAAAATTGTTATTACGGTGTTGTTATAACTATTTATTGCATTATATATTTATTATTACTATATTATTTTAAAGACAGTGATAAAAAGTTACAAGTCTATTTGTTGTATTTACTTGTTTTGCCTATCTGATCTTTTTTCTTAGCACCAGTTGAAGTCTTCTACTGTCTATGGTTGAGGTAAACTAAACCTAAACATGTTTTTTTCATTTTGACCACTAGAGGACGTGCAACACACTTTTATCCACAGCTATAGATCTAATTACTCTATCTAATTCTCTAGAATTTTGACTATTCTTTCCATTCAAGTCTCGTAGCTGTGACCGTTGACTAGAACACCACAATTTAATCAAATGCACTTTTCTAGACACAAAGATGCTTTAAAGTTATACATACATACATAAGGTAGGCTACATGTAGAAAGCACACAAGGCACATAGACAAGGAAAAAGACAAAATTGCAGCTGTTAGCAGTTGAAAGTTGGAGTCAAAAACTGCATTAGGGGAGTCAGTTCGCTGTCAACGGTGAGTTTAAAGGCCTCAAGGGCCTGCCTAAAGGATAGTAGAGTGTTTAAATGTCTAATGTGGATGAGGAGAGCACTGACGGAGAAGGTTAACGCCCGTCACCCTCGGTCTGGCACTTGGTCCTAGTGGCCTTTGCATCTGCAGGCCAGAAAGGGCAGCTGGGAATGTGGCAGCTGGCCTGGGAGGGGGTCAGAGAGCTACAGAGAGGCCCATTAAGGTCCTTGTAGGTGAGAAGTATTTCAAAGTCGATCCTGTGTTTGGCCAGGTGACAGTGCAGACTGCGCTGGTTGTTTACTCCCCCAACCACATTTCTTTTCTACTGGTACAAGAATTGAAATTGCGTCCCTCTGAGCCCAAGATCAACTCTGTAAACATTACAGAGTTGACCACAGTTGTAACTGCGTAAACCACAGTTGATCCCTGGTAATTGTTGGGGACAGTCATGGCCTAGGGTCACAGGTTCAGTTCTGCACACCGGTGGGTGGGGGCAGTGAATGACCAGCCCTCTCCTCCATCCTCCCCCATGACTAAGAGTTCCCTGAGCATGGCACCATCCCCACACACTGCTCCCCCACACTAACCCGGTGTCATGGCTGCCCCCTCCACAGCACATGTATAATGGGTTAAATTCAGAGGTGGAATTTCACTGTGTGCTGTGTGATCACGATGACAAATGGAAGTCACTTTCATCACTTTTCTTATTAGCACTGTATGTGGCACACTGAGTGAAGGCTGGAGGAAGTAGGCCAATGTGATCAAATAAGGACGATGGTGGCCATTCTCTGATGTCATACCAGGTCATAGACAGACGATGCAAATGTAGGAAAATCTGTTTTTAGCCTTGTGTAACCATTTGGTTGCATTGTGCAACCACCTTGAGTTGCACATTAAGACGTTACATAACAAAAGCAAACACAAGCTGCTGGTCAATGTCTGTAAAACTGTGGCGAAAAATACACACACACACACACACAAACACACACTATTTACGTAACTAAGTTTTAGTTTCATTTTGATTCATTTTATTGACATAGGTTTATTTATTTTTTTAAAAGTACACCAATTTCACAGCAACAACCATGGGTCCAATTCTATCTTAATGCAGAAGGTGTACATATGTCATCCATTTATTGCAAACATTAGATCAATTCTATTTACTGTGTGCTGCGTAGTAACATTTTGTAACTGTATACATTTGTATAACCTACAGTATACGTACCTTGCAATCACCAGTGCTGCAAAGTGGTGCGAACAAAACCCACGGCTTGCACCTGGGCCTTCCTCACATTTGACAGATAAGGGTTTATTTAGATTTGCTTCTTTTCAGAGAAAGTGCGTGTGTGTGTATGTGTGTGTCCGTATGTGTGTGTGTGTGTGAAAGAGAGAGTGTGTGTGTTTATATGTGTGTGTGTGTGTGTGCCTGTGAGAGAGAGTGAGTGTTTGTGTGTGTGTGTGTGTGTGAGAGAGAGAGAGATAGTGTGTGTTTGTATATGTGTGTGTGTGTGTGTGTATGTGTGTGTGAATGTGTGTGTGTGTTCCAGTACCATATAAACTTTGAGTTTGA
This sequence comes from Setipinna tenuifilis, assembly GCA_030347295.1. Taxonomy (NCBI): domain Eukaryota; kingdom Metazoa; phylum Chordata; class Actinopteri; order Clupeiformes; family Engraulidae; genus Setipinna; species Setipinna tenuifilis. The sequence continues at coordinate 7,273,038 of CM059278.1, forward strand.
GCACATAATCCAGCTTCCTCTTTTCAGAAGTGTGCGATGACAATGAGGCTCCTGTTTTTCACCACGCTGCTGGGGCTAAGCCTGGCCCAGCATGACCCCCTCACCAAACACGGCCGGACCTCCATCGTCCACCTGTTTGAGTGGCGCTGGGCGGACATAGCTGCTGAGTGTGAGCGCTACCTGGCTCCAAACGGGTACGGAGGTGTCCAGGTATGTCTAATGCGCAATACTATCTTATGTCAGTCATATGATTACATGAGCTGGCTTACCATATGTCACCTTGGCGGCACTGTTTTTGGAGTACATTGAAATTATTATTGCCATAGAAACTGCCTAAAATTATGGTATGTCCCCTCTATGAGAGGACTTACAAGTACAGTTAAAGACAAGATTATATTGTCTTCAAGTTCAAGGTCAACGTCAAAGTCAAAGTCAAAGTCAGCTTTATTGTCAAAAGCCATATGTACAGGTTGCACAAACAGGATTTGAAATTGCAGATTGCAAATTGAAATTGCAGATTGAAATTGCAAGTTCTCATACCAAAGATTTTTGACGAATGACCGTATCATTTTTCTGAGCGAATATGAATAACACAAGGTGAAGGTTTCAAATTGGTGAAAAAGGGGTTTTCTGTTTTCTGACGTATTTCACAATATAACAAAGCAAATATGGTTTTCATTTTGCTGGTCCTTTATAACACAGTACATCTGACGATATCAATTGACATTGTTTGATCTATTTAAAAAGTTCAAACGTTAAAAAATGCTGTTATCATGCAAGCAAGGTTAACATATTTTCAACAAATCTCTGCCCTGGGAATCAAACCAGTGACTTTCATGTCATCGGTATTGTGCTGTAGCAGTAGACCCTCACAGAAGGACAATAAGTGTGGAGTGAATCTTCTGTGTGCTGAAGGTTACTGTCTGTTGGTGTAAAATCCCCTGCCACAGATCTCCCCTCCGAGTGAGCACATTGTTCTGTCCAATCCCTGGAGACCCTGGTGGCAGAGATACCAGCCCATTGGCTACAACCTCTGCTCCCGCTCAGGAAGTGAAGCCGAGCTCCAGGATATGATCACCAGATGCAACAATGTTGGGGTAACATTCACCAACAAACAGCCACACACTCACTCGCATACCACAGTCACGGTGTGATACAACATGTTAGTGTCACTTTATGTTACTATGTTAGTACGTTAACACTTTTTTTATCTTGCACCTTTGTGGCCTTGCTGTCTAATTTTGTTGTACAGGCAACTGATCAATAAAAAATAAAAGCCTAGAAGTCTTGACACTATCATCACACTATCACCAGACATTCTGTTGCTGGAGCAACAACAACAAACAATTTTAGGCTGCTAGATTTAAGATTTAAGATTCAAGTGTGTGTGTGTGTGTTTATGTGTGTGTTTTTATAAGAGACAAAGCGAAAAAGAGATAGAGAGATAAAGAGAGAGAGAGAGACAGAGAGAGAGAGAGAGAGAGACAGAGAGAAAGACAGAGAGAAAGTTTGTTAGACACTGATCCCCACATCTCTGGCAGGTGAACATCTACGTTGATGCGGTCATCAACCACATGTGTGGAGCAGGGGGAGGAGAGGGCCACCACTCCAGCTGTGGCTCCTACTTCAACGCTGGCAAGAAGGAGTTCCCCACCGTGCCCTACTCTAACTGGGACTTCAACGACGGGAAATGCAAAACTGGCAGTGGCAACATCGAGAACTACAATGACATTTACCAGGTCTGCGATCATACATTTATAACACTGTACAGTGAAACACACACCTGAGGCCCCCATAATGTCTTACTGTGGATGCACGGTGATCATGCAGGGTGATAACATGATGTATCATGTGTATCGTGTTGTATAGATAGTAAATACATGTACACTATAGTGAAGTCGTTGAACACTAACAATTTATACAATTTATTTCTACCATTTTTAGACATTTTTAAGCACTTTTAGCTACATCTTCTAGAAAAGTGTTTTTTTTTAATAAAGCGTTTTATTATTATTATTATTAGTAGTAGTAGTAGTAGTAGTATTTATACATTTATTAACAAATTCTAATTTTACATTTACAATGTAGAGATGCAGAGAGGTATTGTTGCGCTCTAGATTTAGTCGGTTGATTCAGGTACATGGAACCAAAAAAAGTCCAAGTAAAGTGAAAGTGGCTCGCACACTGAAAAAGGCGACACAAGGTCTACAAAGAAGTTTATTTTAAAATAGTAGGAGCAGAGCAGAGCAGACGTTTCAGCATTGGTTTTATGAGCACTGAGAACAGCAATGCTGAAAGGTCTGCTATGCTAAAATAAACTTCTTTGTAGACTTTGTGTCTCCTTTTTCAGTGGACGAGCCACTCACACTTTACATTGTAAATGTAATCATTTGTAAAGTTATTTGTAGAACCTTTTATTTAAGTAAAATTGTAAAATTAAAAAAATGTCATGCATAATCTGCCACTGCATTAGCTGTAATTACTTAGATCCCTACAGGTCCTATGCAAGTGTAATTACAACAGTATTACATTATACATTAAAGTTATTACAGAATTACATTAATACATTATACATTACAGTTATCACAGAATAACATTATTACATTATTCTGCTCTGTGACTCACCTGGGGACCTCAGGTGAGAGACTGCCGGCTGGTAAGCCTGCTGGACCTGGCTCTGGAGAAGGACTATGTGCGCTCCAAGACAGCCGAGTACATGAACGCGCTGATCGACATGGGCGTGGCCGGCTTCAGGGTGGACGCCTGCAAGCACATGTGGCCGGGGGACATGAAGGGCGTGTTTGAGAGGCTGCACCACCTCAACACCCAGTGGTTTGATGCTGGATCCAAGCCCTTCATCTTCCAAGAGGTATGCAATTATAATAATATTATTATTATTAAATTATATAATTCAACACTTAGTGGTTTGATGCTGGCTCCAAACCCTTCATCTTCCAAGAGGTACACAATTTACCTTTTTTTACCAGGCAATTTAGTTGCATCCACTGTGTGAAAACTACTTTATAAATAAAGGTTATAATATTATTATAATATTATTAAATGATATAATTCAACACTAAGCGGTTTGATGCCTAACCCTTCATCTTCCAAGAGGTATGCAATTTGTCTTTTTTTAACACACAATCAGGCAATTTAGCTGCCCACTCAGTGTGAAAAATATTTTATAAATAAAGGCTATTATTATTACTACTACTATTATTATTAAATGATATAATTCAACACCAAGTGGTCTGCTGCTGGATCCAAGCCCTTCTCGTTCCAAGAGGTACACAGAGGGTTATTGAAGGGGAGAGGTACACAGTAGGACTGAATGAAGGAGGGCCACATAGACTGCTTGTGTTCAGGGCCCAGAGTAGTACTAAGGCCCTGGTCATGCATACATGGGATTGTGTGTGGGAACAGTGACAGGTGTACAGGTGTACAGGTGACACAGGTGTACAGACACAACATGGACCAAAGTCAATTTTCAGAGAAATTTATTTGGTTCCAGTAAGTAATGCATTATGCACTATAAAGTTAATGTATTATGTTGTGCACAAACTTTAAAAATGTATAAAAAAATGTATTGTGTAAATGGAGAACCTTTTATTTAGATTATAAGACATACCAGCACACACACAGAAACACACGCACACACACACATACTTGTTCAGTCTATATCACATATTGACTCGTACCGCTATACTATACTGATGGATCTGGATGTCTGTCTCGCTTCCTTTCAGGTTATCGATCTTGGCGGAGAGCCCATCAAGTCCAGTGAGTACTTCTTCTTGGGCAGGGTGACCGAGTTCAAGTACGGAGCCAAACTAGGCACGGTGCTACGCAAATGGCATGGCGAGAAGCTCTGCTATCTCAAGTGAGCCTTGATCAAGCAAGAGTCTGTCTATGTATCTTGTTTAGGTAGCTTGTGTATGTTCACTTTTGTAGCTTGTTTATGTCCTGTATTGTAAGTCGCTTTGGATAACAACGTCTGCTAAGGGTAATGTAATGTAATGTCATGTAATGTATCCAGTGGTCTTTAGTACTCTAATGTCATGCTGATGCATGTAGTCTTAGTGCATGCAAAAGGGCAGTTAACTTAGAGGAAGATGGTGATATAGACATAATCACTTGCAAAACAATACACTCATGCCTGGATGAAAATCCAAGGCTTTAGCCTTCAGGCACTGGCACTGGTTGGCCCAAGTCATGGGCTAGCGCTTAAGGGGGTGGGCAAAGGGTCATATGTTCCATTCCCCACAGGTGACAGGTGAGGTGGGGGGAGTGAATGACCAGCACCCTCCTCCATCCTCCCCTGTGACTGAGGTGCCCTGAGCATGGCACCGCCCCCACACACTGTTCCCCAGTTATGGCTACCCCCTGCCGAGGGTAAACTGTGTTGTGTGCACTGTGTGCTGTGTACTGGTGTGCTGTGTGATCACAATGATAAAAATGAGAATCACTTTCACTTTCAAGAGAGGTTTGAGAGGCCAGAGCCCATGAGGAAGCCCTGCCGAGGTGCAATAAAAGAGCCGGAAGTGATACCAGGGCGGGGTTAGCACCTTGGCTTGAGAGCAGAGAAGTGGCTTAGTGTATGTGTGCATGATAACAACACAAACTTCCCTCCTTTTTTAGAAACTGGGGTGAGGGCTGGGGTTTCATGCCCAACGACAAAGCTGTGGTGTTTGTGGATAACCATGACAACCAGAGGGGCCACGGGGCGGGAGGAGCTGCTATTGTCACCTTTTGGGATGCCAGGTATGCTATATGCACTGTGCTACTGTCACCTAGTAGGTTGCCAGGTATGCTATCTACACCGTGCTACTTTCACCTAGTAGGTTGCCAAGTATGCTATCTATACCGTGCTACTTTCACCTAGTAGGTTGCCAAGTATGCTATCTATACCGTGCTACTTTCACCTAGTAGGTCGCCAGGTATGCTATATGCACGGTGCACAGACTGAGAAAGCACAGGCCACCATGAAGCAAATATCTATGCAAGAGGCAGAAAAAATGGCACGCAGAAATAGTTTACATTTTTGTATGTATGTACGTTATGTTTGTACGTAAATATGTAGTTAGTACATTTGAAGCATTTTACATGAAACATTGCCCATTGAATTTTTTTGTTGACCCAGTCTGCAATATTCTGCACCCTTAAATTAGCACAGCACAGATAAAAGACTTCCCCTCAAATTCCCCTGTACCGAATCTGTTACCTTTGAAGAGGTGTGAGAAAAGAATCGACGCAGCCCTTTCTGTCGAAAAAAAAAAATGCCACACATTACCACAGACGTTTCTCACTTCTGGGTGCCACTGCACTTTCTCTCTCGGATCTTACAATACACTTATTGTGCATTTGCTCATGTTAATGACTCATATCTATCACATATAACACACATCTATCCAAGGTTTACAAGTTACATACATGCAGTGACAGTAATACCCCCTCACACACACACACACACACACACACACACACACACACACACATACAGCACCATCAAAAGGAATACAAAACATGATCACAAAGAACCATTTAGGTCGCATTTGTCCACTGAGAGAGGAGCTTTAGAATGGGACTAGTTTATAGCCACTCTGTCTGCATTCTCACACATGGCGGGTGTACCTGTCAAGATGTACCTGACAAGATGCAGGAGAGCTGCAAGGTGTTGCAACTGTACAAAATGAGCTTTTACAATGCCACATAAACCCAAACAATTGTGTCACTATCGTCAGTATTCAGAATGCTTCTTAATATGGTGAAAAGATGTGGGAAAATTAGTTTCTTGAGGCAGAAAATGCTTAGATCTGTTGCATTTCGAGATGCTGATAGATGCAGAGGTGTCAGCAAGTAGCACATTGCAGCCAAATCTGCAAAACAGTGACACACATGTGATTAGCTTATAACCACTATATCTATTTCATTTCCTTTGCCGATGTGTGCTGCTCTCTCTCTCTGCAGGCTGTACAAGATGGCTATGGGGCTGATGCTGGCTCATCCTTATGGAGTAACCAGAGTGATGTCCAGCTTCCGCTGGGATCGCCACATTGTCGATGGCAAGGTAACAGTGCCCGACAAAGGCAAAGTGCAGTAACTGCATGAACACAGAAACTGGGAAAAATGCCTTTAATGTTGTCACACTGCCCAGTCAAACATGTAATAGGCATAATAGTGGTGATACCCTTTATCTACTTTCTTTATACGTTATAGTAAGACATTTAGACACACGACAAAGAAGGTGTTCCAGACTTCCAGTCTGAACTCAATTTGACAAAATTATGCCTTTACTGCCTTTTTGCTTTGTAGGGCAGAAGGTACACAAGCGCTTGCCATTCCTAACTGAAGCTTTGATGTAGAGCTTTGATGTTTCAATATATCCTCTAACTGATCTTTTTTTATCTGCTACCAGAGGGCAACCTAGTAAAAAATATGTATAACTGTCAGCATGAATACAACGGACATGCCTGCTGTGTGTGTGTGTGTGTGTGTGTGTGTGTGTGTGTGTGTGTGTGTGTGTATGTGTGTGTGTGTGCATGCGTGCGTGCGTGTCTGCGTGTCTGTGTGTGCATGTGTCAGTGGGTGTGATGTACATTATGTTGCATTGTACAATCAACTGACCTTTTTTATCTGATGCCAAGTGTAAAAAACATCATGTAAAAAACATTTGAGCACTGTATTATCAAGATGGGACGGACAGATGTTAGAGATGTAGAGTTACAGATGCAGATACAGATTGCAACCCTGCTGTAAGCACATCTGTTTTATTACAACTATCAATATCATCAAGCATTTCTTTGCATTTGCCCACAAATTAGCATATCTGCTTAAAGGGGTCCTTCCGCTAAAAACCACTTTGAGTAGCTCTATTTACAATGTGGTGGGTCACAACAAGCAGTATATGCACGCAGCACTCCAAGACGTGAAATTCGACCCTCATGGTTTTACTGGTCATTGAAGGGTCGAGCTAACCAGAACGAGCGGACCAGAGCAGGCTAAACCTATCTACGTCACTAGGTCGTAAGCCCCACCCAGAGCCATGTATGGCACGCCAACATCCCAGAGGAAGAACAGTGGACAGAAGCTAGGTGAGCGAAGGACAGCGAATTTGCCCAATCACAGGTGCCTTATTGACACGTCATGGATATTCACGAGGTACACCGGAAAAGTCGTTCAACCACTAGACCTGTTCTAGCTTACAGAAACCAGCGTCAAGCAAGAGAACTAGGATATAATTTTTCACAGAAATGACGCACAATGCATTCAACCATAGTGGCGACACAGCAATATGAATAAAAATAACGATAGAAGTTGACCTTTAAGGATCAGATCAGGATGACCTGATATGCAATTACAAGGCATTCACACAAACATAAGCTCCATACACTTTGCATGTATACGTATTTAGCAGAGTGATGTTCCATGTAAGCAGCACCATAACAGAGAAGTAGGTGTGGTTATTTACCAGAGGGGAACCTAGTAAAAAATATGTATAACTGTCAGTATGAATACAAAAGGACAAGCCTGCATCAAAGATCAACCCCCTTTGGCTTGTCCAATAGTGTGTGTGTGTGTGTGTGTGTGTGCGCGTGTGTGTGTGTGTGTGTGCATGTGGCGTGTGTGTGTGTGTGTCTGTGTGTACGTGTGTGTGTGTGTGTGTGTGTGTGTGCATGTGCGTATGGGTCTGTGTGTGTGTGTGTATGTGTGTGTGTGTGTGTGTGTGTGTGTTTGTCTACGTGTGCGTGTGTCTGCGCGTGTGTGTGTGTGTGTGTGTGTGTGTGTGTGTGTGTGTGTGTGCGTGCGTGCATGTGTGTATGTGTGTTTAGCACAATTGGTCACACCATCACCCACCCGTGTTTCCCCTTCAGGACCAGAATGACTGGATGGGACCCCCAAGCTTCCCTGATGGCTCCACCAAGCCAGTGCCCATCAACCCAGACACCACCTGTGGGGACGGCTGGGTGTGTGAACATAGGTGGAGGCAGATCAGGTGTGTGTGTGAGTGTGTGTGTGTGTGTGTGTGTGTGTAGGTGTGTGTGTGTGTGTGTGTGTGTGTGTGTGTGTGTGTGTAGGTGTGGGTGTGCAGTGGTTAAATTGGCTTTTGCAAGGAGGGGGGGGCTTTTTTACTCACAGTAGCTGACAGCTCACAACTCCCATCTCTGGCTGACTATTGCTGAGGTGAGGAGGCGGAGCTGAGCTCTGGGGGCTGCGGCCGAATTTAAACGCTGTGTGTTTAAGTGTGTGTGTGTGTGTGTGTGTGTGTGTGTGTGTGTGTGTGTATGTGTGTGTGTGTAAGTGTGTGGTGTGTGTGTGTGGTGTACGTGTGTGTGTGCACACCCTCATAGTCATGTCAAACTATAGTTGAAAAACTATTACTATTAACAGCAGTGGTGAGAAAATGAGTAACAGTGGTACTGGTAAAGGTTGTAGTAGGACTGTGAGTATTAGTGGTAACCGTAGTAACAGTCACACTAAGCTAGGAATGATAAAGATTAGCGTAGTCATAGTTGTACTAGTCATAGGTGTAGTAGTACCAGTTGTTGCTGCTGCTGTTGTAATGCAATGAACATTTATCATTTTTACATCTTCTCTGTTTGCAGAAACATGGTGATTTTCCGTAATGTGGTTAATGGACAGCCTTTCTCCAACTGGTGGGACAACCAAAGTAATCAGATTGCCTTTGGACGAGGCGACAGAGGATTCATTGTCATCAACAACGATGACTGGTAGGCGAGATCAAAGTGAAACAGAGCACAAGTCTAAGGGTGCATCCCATTACTCTGTCTTACCCCTTCCTCTTCCTCTTCCCCTTAATCTACCCCTTTATCTACGTCTTTGTGTTGCCCCTCAATACCGAGCTGAGAGGGCTAGGGGTACGAATGTTCCCCTAAGAAATGGGACACCCCTCGATTACCGTTTGCGCCATCATCCCTTGCTGCTACCTGGCTGCTAAGTCCAACTGCCAATTGTTATTATTTACTGTTGTCATATTGGAGATTTTCATTCTTTATTTATTACAAAAGTACCGGTATATCCCTGACTGGTATAACCCTTACTCAATACTCTGAAAAAATACAGGATGGTGATTTTTTATATTACAGCAGATAAAGAGTTGATAACATCAGGGGTGTCGTAAGAAGTCATAAAATGGCCCAAAACACATATGTTTTCATTATTAATAAAGCAATCAATCAAACAAAAGGAGCCTTCTAAATGGGTGGGCCTGATTGACAAGTGGGTGGGCACAGACATACCCCAGCCCACCTGTGGCTTCTCCTGTGGTTAACATGCTGAATGGTGTATGAAGGATACATATCGTTTTTCTCCAGGAACATGGATGTGACCCTGAACACAGGCCTACCCCCCGGCACCTACTGTGATGTCATTTCCGGGGACAAGGACGGGGACAGGTGCACTGGGAAGCAGATCCAGGTGGGAGGGGATGGACGGGCCCAGTTTCACATCAGCAACATGGCGGAGGATCCCTTCATGGCAATCCACGCAGAGTCAAAACTGTAAACAAATAAAGACATGCAACAGTTAATGTAAATGCACAACAGTGTCACTTTTTCTGTCTGACTGGAATTTTGTGAACAAAGAACTTCAGGATATGCTTTAACACAGTCTGACAGCTATAGGATCCTAAAATGGCCAGCAGTTGTGTAACTTCACAGATTGACAGCTGTATGTACGTATGAGACACGTGCACACACCCCACACACCCCCAACTGTGATCCTAAAAAAACACCATTTACCAGTGTTTAGGGATTTGCAGTGTCCTTCTCTGTAACAGGAAGAAACTTTACAGGAAAGGCTAGGCTGGTACGCAATTGTTACCGTTAGTCCCCAGATAGAGCATCTACCCTCAACTTCCTCTTCTTACCATGCTAACCATTGCCATGTGTGTGTATCCCCTACCTCATCATAACCAACCTGCCTGTCTCACTGACTCACAAAGGGCCGTAAGTAGGGCAATGTTTAATTACCAAATGGGCTAGTCCAACTTTTTTTTTTTTTAAATGAAGAGTTCCGGATTCATGAAAATCTTGGGTTAAGTACAGTTGTGTTCCTTGTCGGTATAACTTACCTGAGTTATCAGGGTAGCCTACCTGCTGCGGTGTGTTGCAAAACAATTGAACGTTTAAAGTTAAAAAAAAAAAAAAAGTGTGTCAAGGCTTGGTCTGATGACACGAGGAGGATGAGAGACGAATAGACAAACTCCCACCGACACTTACTGCTGAGCACTGATAATGCCAAGACATCCAGCCAGCGGCTCCGCGCCTTCTGTTTAGCGGTAAGAAAAATCATTCTTTTACCTTGTTTTTTTTTACATCAGCAGAATTTTAACAACCAAAACCAAAATCGCGACTGATGAATGTAGGCTATGTGTTTTAATCGAAGTGATTATTTATTGGTCAACTTCAATGCTAATTCTGAATAAGATCATCATATAATAAATACAATGAAAAAAATGAAATGGCGATTTATTTATATTTTACAGGACAATGCAGAATTCTGCGTAATAGTCCACTCAGCAACTTAAATAATGGAGTTTTTAATGATCTTTTGTAGCCATTAGGCTAAGCCTGTATTACTTTCAGAACTTAAAAATATAGGCGTATATCACCAGAGAATTTAAACAATGTGAATTAAAACCTGGATTACAACGTTGCCCTTTGAAGGATAATGGTCTCATGAACATCCAAACGCTGGGTTCTTTACCATTTATTTTACCATTATCGTATTATGTTTATTTTACTGTTTGATTGTCCTTGCGTGTCCTTGTGATTTAAGACCATTCTATGGCTAATGCCATCTAAAATTTTGATGGAAAAGCTTTGAACTTGATGCAGACGAAAACAAGCCTCTCAAGCAACAATTAAATCTCTCACTGAGATGTATGTGGTGTAGTAGCCTAACGGCAAGTCATACATTGACTGATGAATGATACATCATTGCCACCATTTGAATATCATCAGTAAAATATACAGTATGTCCTTAGCAAGTCTTTTGGGAAATCCCGCAGATTTCCCACAGAACAATCCTTTAGTGTTTTGAGTTATAATTGTTTGTTTAAGATGAGTTGATAAAATAGTGGTTGGTTGTCTGTGGGCGACTGCTAGAAGTAGACTAACAGCCAGTTGTGGTCGGGTGCAATAGATACACTTTATTTACCAGCTTACAAACATGGTGCAGGGGCTTACCTCCAAGCTAATGTTTAAATTGCAGAGACTGTATTTCTGAAATCTTAATATAGATTACCGAAACCTGACCAGACTAAGTATGACTGGTCTCTCTGTCATATGCAGAAAATAGATAACAATAAAATACCCAGTACCAAGTTTAAGAAAATGCAGAACTTGGGGCTGTAAATGAACAGTAAGTTCCTGTGTGACTTTAAAATAGCCTTATGATGAAATTCCACTTATATCTTATGTCTATCGAAGCCTTTTTGAAAAGCCTCACCTTTATCTTTCTGTCTATCTGGCTGTGTAGTCACATATAATTTATCAACTGGTATTCTCTTTTCAGTGAAAACATCTATGCTGTCCAGGACCCAGATGTTGAACATGACCACAGATAAACTTCCCGCCAACCTGGCGAACTGCAGCATGCCTTATGAGACGCACCGTGTGGCGCTCGTGGTTCTGTACAGCCTGGTGTTTGCCGTAGGCGTACCTGCCAACCTGGTCACGGTCTGGCTGACCATGGTGCAGGTGCGCCGCAAAAACGTACTGGGCATCTACCTGTTCAGCCTGTCCGTCTGCGACCTCATGTACCTGTGCACCCTGCCTCTGTGGGGCCTGTACATCTACAGGAGCCACACCTGGGCCTGGGGCTCGGCTGCCTGCAAATGGACCGGATACATCTTCTTCAACAACATGTACATCAGCATCTTCCTGCTGTGCTGTGTGTCCGTGGATCGCTACGTGGCCGTCGTGTACTCCCTGGAGTCTCGAGGGATTCGCAAGACGAAGCACGCCTTGCTGATCACCGTGGCGATCGTCCTCGTCGTGGCGCTGGTCCACGTGCAGGTGTTCAACATGGACGAGGGTTCCGCCGGCAGCGAGACGCAGCAGCGGTGCTTCGAGCCGGGTCAGAACACGCCGATGGTGACCGGCTTCAATTACGCCCGTTTCCTCATCGGCTTCCTGATACCTTTCTGCATCCTGTTCTTCACCAACCGCACCATCCTGTCCAGCATCCAGAAGAGCGAGGGCCTCAGGGAGCAACAGAAGACCAAAGTGCGCAGGCTGGCGTTGGCTGTGGTGTCTATGTTCCTGGTGTGTTTCGCGCCGTACCACGCCATCCTCCTGATCCGAGCCATCAGCTTCCACATGGTCACGGACCTGTGCGGCTTCGACAGGAGCATGTACACCCCCTACAGCATCTTCCTGGGCCTGTCCACAGTCAACAGCGCCATGAACCCCATCCTGTACGTGCTGTCCAGCGACAACGTCAGGAAGGAGGTTCGGAGGGCCATGACAAGCATCCGAAGCTGGGGAAGCTCTCAAAAGCCTCAGGTCACGGACAGCAGTGGCCCACAGAAGGGTCAGAGTGCTGTTTCAGAGCCACGTGCCTGCAATACAGGGCAATGAATGTAGATGCTGCCTCAGGGCAGAAGGGCAATCACTGCACCTGAAACTGAAACCCCTGTGTGGAGGCAAGCATGGTCTTGCCCAAATGTTCCCGGAACCAACAGTTGTTAGTTGGGTAGGACCACATATGGACCTGCAGCTCTGCACTTGCAACTCAGGAACAGCATGGCTCAAGGTGTAACCCACAAGTTAAGCTGAAATTGAACCTGTTAAGCTGAAATCGAACCTGAAATTGAAACCCTTTGAGGAGGCAAGCATGGTCTTCCCGGAACCAACAGTTGTTAGTTGGGTAGTACCACATGTGGACCTGGAGCTCTGGACTTGCAATTCAGAAACAGCATGGTTCAAGGTGTAACCCACGTTTAAGCTGGCCAAGTTAAGCTGGCCATATGCATTTATAGGTAAACACAGTGTCAGTGTTCTCAAACCCCTCCCGCCACGGCCGCAGTAGAGAGGAGGCATATGAGAGTCGGCTTTTCTGCTGATGAGACTGCTGTGTAGGAGTGAGTGTACTTTTGCAACTGTGCCCTGCTGGAGCAGAAAGAAACAGGATGCACTGATTTTCAAAGTCTTCAGGCCTTGTATGGTTGTTTAAGTCAGACTGTGGGTGTGTACAGTGACTGACTGGTAAAAGAAAATGGCACAACACAAATTTTTCCTGATGCGTTGAAATATTTTCTACATTATGTGGCTGAAGGGTCATGCTGCACATAAGCGACTGACTGTACCAAAGACTTTAACAGTATTGCACTGTGTAATACCGTGTTGATGTATCTGCCTGTCTCATACAGTAATATACTTGACTTTGTATCAGTAAAAGAAAAAGCCAACCATGCACATTACAAACTAGCTTCATCCTAGTCACACAGCTGTGTGAGAACTATAAGCTTAACTGCTGAACATGGGGACTGTTCTGTGGGCTGAGATTGCACGTAATCACACATGCAGACACGTAGTCACACACACACACACACACACACACACACAAAACCACAGTCCCACAGTCAACCAGGTAGTTAAAGACACACAGACACAGGATGTTCAGGCAACCTTTTAGCAAGGTGCTTACAGGAGCAGAAAATGCACATTGTACAAGCACGAAACTCAACTCATCCGCCGTCTTGGGCCATTTTGAGTCATGAAGTGGTGTGATGCAGATTTCCATAGAAATGCTATTATGGGATGGATGGCGGCCTTTGGGGACCCTATAGTAGAGTACTGAGGTGTGCCACAGACTGTGGTGTTCACAGCCACCCACATAATAAATCACAACCACCTTTCCAGGCAAGGCAATGCATAACACACATTTGCACTTGAAAATGCAAGAGTGTCTTTTGTCAGGAATCTACAGCGTAACTTCGGTGCAATCTTACAGAGCTTACATATTAAAGTTAATTTCACACATGGCATTAGTGCCATTGACATTAAACTGGAATTTGTCACGGCTTTACAGGCTTGTAATTTTTTGACATTAAAAGGAGTTGTTATAGTATGTTGCTAGTTGCTGAATGTAGCTGGTTTAGATTTTTCTTGATCTTGAGATATTTTATTTATAACATCTCAAGTGTTAGGCCATATTTCCTTCTCCTTTTAAAACCTTATTTTTAATAACTCAAACATAACACACTTATGTTATAATAAATAATGTTTATTTAATCATGTTTATTTAAATTTAAATTACTACAATCTGAAGAAATATGGTATGTATAAAAGGAAATTATTAAAAATCAGTTGTTGTCTTACAAACAAAAAAGTAACTGTACTTTCTCACTGGTCATGGCAAAAGTTGCAAACACTTGTTTTTCATTCATTTCGTAGATTCATTTGGCCATTTCTTTCTCCTCCGTTCTGCTGTATATAAAATGAGATGAAAAGACAAAGACTCCATTTCCTCCACAGCTTACAAATGACAGTTTGTGGTCAGCAAGCTGCACGTTGTCAGTCTTTCAAGTCAGCCTCTGTGTGCTGCCATAGGCAGCATCATTTCACACAGTCACAGCATCTGAGGCAGTCAGTCAGAGTGTGAATTACCCCTCCATTATTGGGGGGTTTTATGCTTTACATTGCTTACATTAATATATCGGACCCCTCTAAACGTAATATATTTGTCTCTTTGGAAGGCAGTAGGTGTTGACTGGGGGGTTCTGTACCCCCCAGTACCCCCTGTAATTTGAACTATGCATACAGTGTACTTGTTATAGGAGAGTGATTGTATGGCAATAGATAATTATCAGACTGATTTTTTTTTTTAACTTTTTTTTTCAACCTGACTGCGTACAGGAAACTGAGCAGACTCCCTTTCCTGATAAACAGGATATGGTACATTATGTGAGAAATTCACATCACTACCTGTCTCAAAATACCACAACCATAAGCTGACCAGTGCAACTGAAAACACAAAATAGGCAAATGCCACCGTCTTTGCACTAAGAGATGCCACACACTTCTAAAATTCCTTACAGTTGTATTCAGACACCTCAGGTTAATATGGCTCAGGCAGGGCTGTATGCACCAGAGTTTCCAGGAAGTCATGACCTACTTTAATATTACCACTACCACTATCTCTGGTCTGCTTGCTTGGATTCTGTTTTTTTTTACACTCTTACTCTTGCACTTTTATACTCTTTAGTGAAAACCATCATAATGCACCAATACTCAAGTCTAAAAACACTGCTTGAGACATAACACATTACTTAATGCTGACTCACAAGTTATATTCACTGACCTTTTTTTTTTAAATCAGTATCAAATGATTTTGCCAGGCTTCTACTCATAATGAATTTCAGCAGTTTTTAGAAGTTAAGCCATTTATTTATTTGTTTCTTTATTTGCTTATTTATAAATATTGAAATTTTATAACGATTTACTAGGAGTAAAGTATAAAGTAATTCTACTCAACTAGTCAACAGTTTGAAATTGGTTAAAAAGAAATGCTGTGGATGCTGCTTGAGAAGGACCTAAACAGGTAAGTTTGCCTAATTGATCGTGATACTGCTTATACCAACAGCTTTTGAGTTTACAGTGAAACCAGGCCTACATCTACATTTTAAAAGGCAACATGCAGCCAACCCTCTTCCTCTTGTCTACATGTTTGGTTTACTCTCTCATTCACATTCTGTCTTTTCTTCTTTCGTTAATCTCTATTTCCTTTTACTTCTGGCCTGTCTTTCCTGTTTCTCTGGCCTGCATTTTATCCCAACAGTGAATGGCTATAGAAACTTAAAAATAGTAATATTAATCACATCCATAGAAACATTGTTTAGACTTGATATGTGTTTGCTACAAGGGTGTTATAAAGGATTTCGTGTTTAAATGCTATTTAAACATAAAATTGTGCCATGAATTGTTATTATTGACATAATTAACGTGAATTCAATTGCATTTAGCTATCTGGGGCTGCATCTAAAAGACAAACTGGCCGCTACGCAGACGCAGTGCCCCACCCATCAGAGATGCTGCTGTTTTGATTGGCCAATCGCTAAGAAACCAAAACCATCCGTGCGACGTACAGAAGACTTCGATGATCTCACTCCGACCGGCTGGGCCCCCTTTTCCTCATTGAAGTTTTTTTTAATGTGGAGCAGAGTTGGCTAAAAACAGAAAACGTTTACGTAAGTGAAATCCTTTCCGCTATTAAATGTATAAAAATAAGAAAGTAACAAAGATGTTACAGTGGGTTAACATCGAAACGAATAATGGAAGAGATAGGGGGCGCTGAGTATCAGTGGTTAAGATAGCTATCATTAGCTGGCTAGCCACCAATGTAGGCAAAAGGCAAAGAAAAAGTTAGCCGTCGAGCTAGGTTAACAAGCTAAAAGGAAGTTCTTACATGCTAGGCTCGGATAGAAAGCTGATGTTGCCTATCTGGCCTCGCTTACCAAGATCTGTACCGTATGGAGTTTTTATGATGAAAAATAAAAATAAGGAGTTAAGGAACACATCCCTTATATTTTCAGTGTGACAAAACGTTTTTGTAACCGCTTCTTTGGGAAAAGGGAAGGTTTTGACGGTGGCACTACTTCCGAGGGTCGTTTGCTAACAGCTAAAAATTCCCAGCTAGCAAGCTAACAAATATTAGCGAGTTGTCTCAAAATGGCTTCCTTGATTGTGTAGCGACCTTTTGTGAATGGATGTGTGGGAGTTCGCATGCCCTTATAGCCGTGTTTAGACGTTCAAATGTAAAGTTATTAACATTTTCTTTCGTGATATTGTATTATCTCAACGATGGAAAGTGTTCGCTTATCATTCTAGTTATGTTACTGCATTTCTGCTGTCTGTTAACGTTATTCAGCTCCCCCACATCTGAACGACTTCACCTGTCGGTCAACACTGGCTAACGTTATCTCACACCAGACATGAGGGCTAAACAAATCAGATTTCCATCCGACCGCCTATACAAATGAGCACTCCGCTTTTAACTGTGTCTCGGTCTGCTTTCGTCGGAAGGCGCAGTAGTATTTCCCTTAAACCTTCTTGTCAAAGTGAGTCATATCTGGTTTACGGTCATACGATGACCACAAACATTCCCCCTGTGAGAGATGAATTGCACACAGTGTGTAACAATAAAAAGCATTGTGCCACCTGCTGGCACTCGGTCTTGTGATTAACAAAATTAACCTCGGTGGCCTTTATATTTTTTACATGTAAATGTCCTCTGCTGTTCATTCTATTTCAGTGTGAACCCTTCCAAGTAGTCCACTCCTATGAAAATCTTGGAAATTATTGTGGTAAGAAAAAAAAATAAAACGAAAAACAAGATGGGAATTGTCATGCAGGCTATTGCTTGTATTTTGTCATGGTGCAATCCTTAAAAATTATGGTGTACATTGCTCATGCATAAGCGTGTTTTAGAAATGTATGTGAGCGTAAATGCTGTAGCATAACTGTGACAGAGGAAACTATCTCTTTTTTTAGAAATAGAAATTCCATAACGTGTTCTGCAACATGAATTAAGCAAATGTGAAATGTGTGTGTATGTATGGTAACGTGTTTAACACAAGTAGAGTTACAAACATTTTCTTTCGCTTTACGTGTTACTGATAGGATAATATGTAGTTAAAGACTTTTTTGTAGACTGCAGGTGTGTTTATCTGTGATCAGATTGTTGGACTTCAGAGTTATCTTTTTACAGAGGAGAGGTTTAACAAAATAAGGCTGTAATATTGATTATAACACTGCATTTAGGCTTGTGTTATTTCTTTTTTTCCTCTTGTCATAGGTTTTGCTTTAAAAGGAAATTACGCACAGGGGTGTGTGTGTGTGTGTGTTTGTGTGTGTGTTTGTGTGTGTGTTTGTGTGTGTGTGTGTGTGTGTGTGTGTGTGTGTGTGTCTGTGTGTGTTTGTGTTTGTGTGTGTTTGTGTCACAGCACACTAATGGCAAGCATATCTTCTGTTTTAGATTCCCCTTCAATCGCATATAGATCCCCAGATAAGGCACACACATAGTGTGATTCGGTTTCCAACCTGTCCTCTTTTCCTTGCTGGATGTTAGTGCTTTGGCTCCCTTTGCTTTTGCAGGTGTGTTGTCCCCATGCGTGTGGTGTGAAGTGATGTGTAGGTTACCCAGTCTTTACCTCCTCCCCAATAATACTGTAACCTGCTTCATTATCAGGTACCACCTCTGTCACCATCAGGGAAAGGGATGGCAAGGTCACCTTGGCTCTGAAGTGTGCTAAAAATGTACTTTATATGCCATTCTCATGTGCAGACAACGCCCACCCACCCCGTATTCTACTTTGTTTCTTTCATGCACAGATACACGGACGGTGTGTTAGTGAATTGCCACAAGCCTTGAAAAAATGCAATGTCATCAGTGTTACAATCTTGGTTTTGAGGGTAGAGCCTAGAAATCAGAGCATAACCTAACCTACTGTGCAACACTGCTAAAGCTTGTTGTCCTAACCTAATGCCTTCTGCCACATCTACACAGTACCTGCCCCACAGGCTGGCCCCCAGTAGTCTAGTTCCTGTGTGCAGAAATGGGATGTCTAGGAAAAATATGTAACTGTGGATGTTTTTGCAGTGTATGGATGAGAGATGTTTCTGCTGGGAGGGGGTGGGGGATATTGTGTAATATGCCTTTGCTGGTCTCTCTCTGTATGTGTTTGTACGTGTGTGTGCGTGCGTTTGTGTGTGTGTGTGTGTGTGTGTGTGTGTGTATGTACATGTGCGTTCATATCTCTGAATGTGTGTCCATATGTGGTTATGTGCATTTGTGTTTGTGTGTGTGTGTGTGTGTGTTTGACCTGGTTAGCTATTGGGCAGATGGTGAAATGGCATGCTGCAGCTGTTGTTCTGGTGAAATGGGACTGGGTTTGGGTTTGGGGTTGGATCGGGTCGGGATGGGATGGGATGGGCTTTACTGATGGTTGTGTGGGGTGGGGTTGGGGGCTGCGGGTGTGGGCTGGGGTGGGCCTGGTGGGGTGGGCTGGGTGCGTTAAAGAAACCGTGTGTGGTTGTTCCCTCCAGCAGGGCAGCCCAGCCCAGAAAGGGCGGGGAGAGGGCGGGCCTTAGGCTGCTGTACGCCCCTACTAAAGTACGGGGGCGTGGCAGATGGAGCTGGGCAGAGACAGAGAGAGAGAGCCGCCGTGCTCTGGCCTGGGCCTCGCCTCAGGAAAGGTAGAGCACTTGCTGCCTCGTAGACGCCAAAAACCCCTAAACAAACGGCAAGACCAAAACCCAAAACATTAGTCACAAGTATCATCTCTCTTTTTTTGCATACTTTTGTTTATACTCACTTACTTTGTTTATTAAAAATAAAATCTTACAGTGTTTAAGCTGTAAATGATAATGTGATAGTTGCATAGATAGTGTTTTTTCAGTAAAATTTCTCAGTAAATATCTTGTCCCGTGATGCAGACCGGTGGGCTAACTGAGCTCCTGTGTCCCCCCTCTCCCTCCCCAGCAGCAGACCTCGGGAGCAGCACAGCAGCATGTATCAGAAGGGCACCAAGCGGAAGTTTGCGGACGCCGGCAGCGAGGAGGAGGAGGAGGAGGAGGCGGCCCTGAGGTGTGCGAGCGTAGGAGTAGGTGTGGGCGTGGGTGTAGGTGTGAGCGTGAGCGGGCTGGGCGCGCTGACGGGTGAGGACGCCATGAGCCTGCGCATGCTGTCGTCGTACAGCCTGCAGCGGCAGACGCTGCTGAACATGTCGCTGGTGAAGCTGCAGCTGTGCCACATGCTGGTGGAGCCCAACCTCTGCCGCTCAGTGCTCATCGCCAACACCGTCAGGCACATCCAGGAGGAGATGACCTACGACCTCACCTGGCAGGTGGGATATACACACACACCACTTAAATACATACACACACACACACCACATAAATACATATACACACACACACACACACACCACATAAATACATACACACACACACTACATGAATACATACATACATACACACACACACCACATGCATATACACACACATAGATGCCCACATGCTCACACACACATATATCACATACATACGCACATAGATGTGCACAAGCTCACACACACACACTGCATAAATGCGCGCATACACGACATGTGTGTGTGTATGTATTTATGATACAGGCACATCTGATACAGGCACATCATGGAGGAGATGATCTACAACCTCACCTGACAGGTGGGATACACACATATACTACATGCATACATACACACGCACACACACACACACACCACCTGCATAGGCACATAGACGAACATGCACTCACACATACCACATACATGCACACATACAGTAGATGCGCACATGCTCACACACATACCGCATAAATGCATACACACACAGGACATGCATGCACACACACACACACACACACACCACAATCATGCACTCATCTATGAAAGGGCCATCAGGTCACAAGGGGATGCAATCATTAGAGCCACTTTCAGACTTAAATTCCAGAAAATTTGCAAGAAAAAAATTGACCTTTGAGCTGCAAATAACAGAAAAATCCCGAATAGACGCCTGTCCCGAATAGACGCTTAGGCCACACATCTGGCCAATGATCTATGCTTCTTTTCATGCACGGAAAACGTCTGTGTCTAATGGTTGACTATAGCCTACATGTTTCCGTTAATAAAACATTCACACATTATAAATTAATAAATGACAACGAAAGACTTACTGGTAAATTCTTAAGTTTTGACTGCCAGAATAATGCGAATCATTATTGACAGCGGCATTGAAATCACCCCACCGCCTGGGCTATTGTGTCATTTGGGAAAATGAAACGCCCCGGGTATTATTTGCAGCTTTATGGTAATCTGGTCTTTTGCTGGTTGCTTTTGCCTTTTCCACTCTGGTAGTTTGGGCAAGAGTTGGTGTTTGGTTGTCCTAATGTACCTAATATACGTCATACTGTGAAAAGCACTGTTTTGTTAACAGAGTGATGCCCGTTGCTGTGGTTACAACATTTTCTTCAGAGTTTAGATGAATAATGTAATAGACGTCTGACAAAAAATATGGCGAATAGTAATAAGGAAGTAATAAGATGGTAAAATGAATTCAGTGCATTCATTCACGACAAACCATGAGTAGTCATTAGTAATGTCACCTATTTCGCTGCGATGCACCTGTTTCACCATACCTTTACCTTTCACAGGTAGGGGCAGCGGCCGACGCTCTAAGCCACGCCCACACGCAGGCAGAGTGTCTGGCAACCTCCGACCTGCTCTGTCGCTCCGCCCTCACGGGGGAGGAGCCAGAGCAGCAGCCGGCCACGCCCTTCAACGCGCTCGGCTACGCAGGCTGCGGAGAGGACGAGGACAGGGACGAGGAGGAGGACGAGGAGGTGGTGGTGGACGAGGACGGGGACGTGCCGCTGTCCTCCGTGGCCGCCACGGGGCCCTTCCTGTCGGGCAGGCTGGCCCTGGGGGGGTCCCTGGGGCCCCGCTGGCAGGGGGAGCCCATCCGCGACCCCGAGGAGATGGACGACGACGAGGACGAGTTTGGCAAAGGGGGCGGGGACACGGCCGATGACGAGGCAGAGGACGAGGACGTGGCGGCGTACGACAGGACAGCGAGGGGCCCGGACGGGGACAGGCTGGCCAAAACCACCGAGCAAATCTTCAGCCCGCTGTTCGAGGCCAACAGGCCCACGCCGGTGCCCGAGGCGGCGCTCGAGGAGCTGTTCTCGGACGTGGAGGCATCCTACTACGACCTGGACTCCATGCTGACGGGGATGCAGGGGGCTGGAGGTGGGGGTGGGGGTGGTGCTGGCGGAGGGGGTGTTTGTAGTGCTGGAGGAGTAGGAGGAAGCGTCGGGGCTGCAGGTCCCAAGGGGGGGTCCTATGAGCTGCTGGAGGGCCTGACCCCCACCCCTGGCCAGACGCACACACACACCCAGACGCAGACGCCCCTCAACCCGTCTGCTGGCTGCAGGCCGGACCTTAGCGAACTGGACCACATCATGGAGATCATCGTGGGGTCATAGTGAAGCAGAGCCAACTGATCAAGACTAGGTTGTTTTGTTTTTGAATGAGTGCTGTGTGTGTGCGCGTGTGTGTGTGTGTGCGCCCATCTGTGTGTGTGTGTGTGTGTGTGTGTGTATGTATGTATGTATGTATGTGTGTATGTGTGCGCGTGTGAGTGTGTCTTTGAGTGAGTGGCTCTGTGTGTGAGTGTGAGTGCGTGCTGTATTGTATGTGAGTACAAATGAGATGCACCATATTTTTACTTTCCTGATCTTTTTTTTTTATACAAAACTGAGATTAAGCACGTATGCTCTATTTTTCCATATCTTTTATATATGTTTTCTGTCCTTGTATGTATGTTTTTTTATGTTGGTTTATTTATTGTTTAATAATTTATTGTTTGCCATCATTGGACAGTGAATTCACACTACACAAATTGAATCTGATAAAAATTGTATATGTGGAAAGACGAGAGACACACACATATTAATATTTCTCCTTATTAAGAGACCAGATAAATAATTATATGCCCCATCCATTGAATAGATCCATGTTTTTGGCCTTTATTCGTTTGCCTGTATGTATGTATGTATGTATGTATGTACGTATGTATGTACGTATGTATGTATGTATGCTGAAGATCAACACGATGCAAAGCCTGTGTACTGTTACATGTGCTCTGAGAATGAGTCACCTCTCCAAGTAGCAGCAGGCCCAGGCCAAGCCTGCTTCTGTGGTTGGTCATCTGGGGCCAAGCAGTCGCTTTCAAAGGGTTTCCAGGTTTCCAGTATGATTACCTAATGCTTGAAGTATCAAGCAGCGCCGCATTATTTTTCTCCTTTTCATTATCTTTTTTTCTTTTTTTCCTCCCTCCCTCTCTCCCCCCTTGAGAGTAAGTTTTTGGTCCTCAGACTGTTGATTTCATTTCATTTCAGATGTGGTTTAACAGTGCGCACCTCCTGGATAAGGTCTTTCTGAAGACTGTGCAATACTCATGAGTGCTCAAGTGTGGAGTGGAGAGGTCATTAATTAAGTGCAGAAGCACACCCAGTGCTCTTCAATAAACACACAAGGAAACTCATTACGGATGCCTTGATGGTTAGGCTGCAGTGCCCCAAGTTCCCTTAACTTTGTTTTTTTAAATATATATATATATATTTCAGATCCTCTGGCTGTACTTTGGGGGGCGTATATGTGGTGCTTAGAGATGATGTTCTGTGTAGAACATGCCTTCAGTGTATGGAGAAAGGGAAAAATCTCACACCTTGGTTGCAATTAATTTAAAACGTTCGTTTTAAAAGAAAATGAATTTTATTGTATTTAAATTGTTGCCTCTAAGAAGCTCCTGCTACCTTTGTGCAGTTGGAAGCCATATTTGTATTATTTTTGTATTGTTTTTCACAGAAGAATAATAATGATGTGAATCATTGTATCTCTATGTTATGTTGAAGAAAGGGTACAAAAGTTTCAGTTTATTTTTAGCTCGGAGTCATGCATGTGGTTAGGCTTCCCTCAACCTCGTTTTCTCCGGAGGTTGCACATTCCATTCATTCTTTCAGTTGTACCGATGCGTCAGTCGTATTATTATTTTCGCAGGAATTTCGCACTGTGTTTAAGAAGCATTACCTCTGTCAGAAAACAGTTACTTTAGCATTGATAATGTCCTGTGCTTGAAGATGATTTCATGGAACATGGCGGTTTCTGTGTGCCATCACAAGGAAGGCACTGCCACTTCGGTCACTGGTGGTAACTAACATAAAAAAAACAATGATGTCAGGTCCAAACAACAAAGACAGTATGAATTTTTATATTTCTATGAAGATTGTATATTGTAGCAACTTTGTAAATATTTTTTAAAAATAAAATTTTGCATCGCTATGTTTGTGTTTGCCTTTTCATTTGGTTTTATGTCTTTACACTGTACACAAGTGACTTTTTTGATCCAAGTAATTCACTATTACTACTGTGTATGTCTGTTAAACTGTTACTATTAGTTTATACGAATAGGCGTGCATAATACATACACACTGTATACAGCTCAGCATTAAAGTCTGTAAATAAAGGTTTATTTTCCTTAAGAGACAATCCAATCTCTCATGAAATTGCGGTGGCGTCAAACGGTCTCTGTCACTTGTTGGGGACTTGTTCCTTGAGCCTGTTTGCACATTCGATGCCCCGTGAGCGCCGGAGGGCTGTCCACAGTAACCTACTCCTCCTTTACTGAGTGAGGGCGGAGAGCTCGCGTGTTGGGCGGTACGGCGGAGTTTCAATCTACTGAGCGTGGCACAGCAGAGCTCCGCCCCCGGGAGCTGTTTTCCCCGGCCCGCCGTGTGTCCTAACACCCCCCCCCCCCTCTCTCCGCCCTGCCCCCTCCACCCCACCACCTCGACCCGGGGCTTAACGTGGTACGTCAGCCCTGCCTGCGCGCTATTGACGACTTGTTTGGCATCTCGGCTGACAGTGGCGAATGACTGCGCAGAGATGATCAGAGGTCCATTACTTGTTTTTCGTGCTTTCTAAGCTCACTCTGTTTCTCGCCTGCACACTGAAAACAACTTGAGGAATCGGGCTGGCTGCGGGTAGGCAAAGGGACTGGGAAAACACCATAATAACACGCCAATCATGCGCATGGACCCGACGCACAACAACTGTTTCAATCAACTGGCTGTAGTGGATGCGGGTAAGTAGCCTAAATGGTCTACTGTGGCCGATGTGCCTGCACACGAGGTTTGTTTCAAAAGAACTGAAGGCTATCTTACTATTTGAACTGGGCTTATATTAAGATATTGACGCGTTTGTCTATTATTTGTTTCTCTGTTCTTGTGCGCAGTGGAACATGAGGTGATTTGTTATCAAAAACAGTTAGTTTGACTAAAATCAGTTAGTTTGACTGACTCTGTTGTATGCACTGAATTACTGTAAGCTGTTGACGTGCTCTCAGTTTTTGTGTTTTTGTGTCTGTCAAGTGCACGAGCGATGTCGACCAACAGCCTCTACTGGCGTTAGGAATGCGACTATGCACTTGCCTGAGTCTGACACTCACAAGGCTAATGGAACTTGCCTTAGACATAAACACTCCGGGTTTGAATCAAACCCGCGACTAAACAAGCCAAAACAAAGATGAGTTCAGCTCTGTGTTGAATTAACTGCGAGTAAGGGTTACAAAAATCCTAAGCAACATTATAAAAAAAACATAACAGAACTTGACGTGATCTAGCTTACTGATTTAACCACTTCATTCAAAACTACTTTACCCAGAAGCTCAAAGCTGGTTTAAAGCACCTGATCGCATCCTGTAGTCCTAGCACTTATTTGCAAAAGCAGTTTTCATCAGTTGCATCCCACGTGACTCACGTGAGAGAATGGGAAGGCACAACAAGACAGAGCAGGAGAGAGATAGAAGGTGGAGTATAAGGAATTAGTGCTCAGTGGCCACTCACCAGACAAGACCTGCATGTACTTTACCAGAGGCCTGACATTAGCTGTACTGATAAAATATCAGTAAAAGAGTAAAAAAAAAAAAAAGAAGACCTCTGATGTAGAGAACATCTCTCTCTCTCTCTCTCCCTCTCTCTGTCTCTGTCTGTCTGTCTCTCTTGCTCTCTCTCTCCCTCTCTCTCTCTCTTTCTCTGTCTCTCTCCCTCTCTGTGTCTCTGTATGTCTGTCTCTCTCTTGCTCTCTCTCCCTCTCTCTCTCTCTCTCTCTCTCTGTTTCGCACTCTCCTCTCGTGGAGCGAAGCGGCAGCTGCATCTCAGTCCCAGACAATCTGTACTGTTTTACATAACACTGAACCCCCCTCTCCCTCCCTCCCCTCCTCCTCCTCACCCTGTCCGTTCGGCGCACTCTTCACCCCCCTCCCCCTCAGCCTGCCTGCCGCTCCGCTCCGCTCTGCCGTCTCTCCACTGCGTAAGCAGACAAACCGAGCGCTCAAGCTAGTCAAGTGGGAGCGAAAAAAGCAGGAAAAGAGACGGCGAGCTCCAGTCTGTGTGCAATAATAACCACTCGTCGCAGAGCAGACAGCGCTGAAGTTAGGTCAGCTGCTCAGTCAGTGCGCCAGCGTCTGGGAATACAGTACCTGCTTTAAAAAGAACCCCAGTCACATTGGATGAACGACTGTTAAAAATGTACCAGCACTGGGTATTTCAAGTCTATTAAAGAGCTTTGGATGAAAGTCTCAAAGTGGATTATGGATAGAGTATAGCAATCATAAATACAATCTGTGAGGATATAGAAACATGGATGCAATAGTCTGTGATGATGAGCATATTAGGTGATGATATAACCAAGGTATATGATGATATAACCAACCAGCAATAACCAAGGTCCATCACAATCCATGCTGTTTTATACAACTCCCACTTGTATGTGTGTGTGTGTTCCAACAGCTGTAACACCAACGTGTGTGTGTGTTGTGTGTTATATCTCTGTTTTTCTAGCCTCATGTTGGGTCGCGGCGTGAAAAGGAAGCGGGGCGTTGAGGAGGGCCAGCAGGTGGGGTGCAAGGATGCTGCGGACGCCGACCCCCCCACAGGTGCGTCCTACCTGCAGCAGAGGCAGCTGGTGCTCACGCTGTGCCTGGACAAGCTGCAGGGTTGCCAGATCTTCCAGGGTTGCCAGGTGCGCACCGAGCCCAGCCTGCATCGCTCCGTCCTGCTGGTCAACACCCTCCGGCAGATACAGGAAGAGATGAGACAGGAAGGGGAGGAGTCAGCGGTCAGTCAACTTCCTGCCATCGTATCTGCTGCAGCCCCTCCTCTCCACGCCTCCACACCTCCTCCACCACTGCAGAGACCCAGCCTCACCTGTGCTGCCCAGGTGTCAGTGTCCCCCCCCAGCCCCACCCCCCATGACCTGTTTGACTTCAGTGGCCTGGACACGCTCAGTGGCCTGCTCACCTGCACCACCTGTTCCCAGGAGGAGGACGACGACGATGAGCTGGAGGTCTCACTTATCTCATCTTCGCTCGCTCCGACGTCCCCGCCGCCCCTGCTGTCGACGGACGACCCCCCCTCGTCAGATGGCCGGGCGCGAGGGGGGGGATTCCATTCGCTCCTGGGCTCATTTGAACTGGTAAACTCGCCGGGCTACCTGTCCGATTTGGCGCTGGACGACATCTTCGAGGACATCGACACGTCCATGTACGACGCGTCCGACATGTCATCCATCTTGGCGCTCGGGTCCTCACGCGTGGCCTCGCTTTCATCACCGTTGTTGTCGCTGGGGGGGGACGAGGGGGGGTTGAAAGCCGCCACGAGCTGCCCGTCCTCTGCTGCCTTGCAGCTCTGCCTCTCAGAGGTCAGTGACCTGGACCACATCATGGAGGTTCTGGTGGGCTCCTAACACCTACCCCCCCTCTCCCCCCCCCACATAAAAATGGAATAATGTGGGTTTAATGTAACTTTGACTAGCCACGCTGGAGCTAAGAGCCGCGGTAGTGAACATGGGCTCAATATTGTATTTTGTTACAGTTCTCCATCAGACAACTTTACTAAAGCGGCACCTCTGCTTGACCCACTCAGCCCACCAATAAGCCAATGTATGCCTATGGGGAGCAGCCAGACTTCTTTGCAACAAAGTGAAGCAAAGTGAAAGAGTCTGCTCCACCAGGCAAGACTTTGGCACCCCTGGGTCAACATCTTTTCTTATACTGTAGACGCTGTAGTCAAAACTGAGGTGGAAGCTGACGTTCGACTCAACCGAGGCCTAAAGTCAGTCAAGCATCGTGGAGGTCCTGGTGGGCTCCTAGCCCCTGAAATGCCACAAAGTATTCCTTTGTAAACCCCGAGGAGCGAACGGGGAGCTACGTTTTAACATGTACTGAATGGGGGAGTGGGCGTATCTAGCACCCATTATTGACAGCTGAGCTGACCAATCAATGGCTATGAACTGTCAGCGCTTACAGAAGAATCCAGTCAGTTGAAGGATTTGTTTTTTCAATGAAAAATAATTGTATTTTTATATATACACAGTATTTGTTTATTGTTCGTAATTTTGATTCCATTTGTTATTTTTTTACAAGTATGTGTATGAGTGTATGTTGCATCTGAAAACACAAATACGATTTGAAATCAAGTCAAACTAATCTATTCATGATCACCTACTTGAAAGAATGCAAGCACAGGAAGAGATGTACTGTTTCACTTTGTCTGTAAATGTTGATCAGAAATATTTTCTTGTAAATTGTACAGAGGACTCATGATTTGTGTACATTTAAGGCGTTTAAATGATGAGCTCATCCTAAGACATATATTCTACCTCTCTGCTCTAAGCATCTGTATGAAGTATGTACATGTGATTAACATTATGGGAGCTTGCCCAGAGACTTTATTTATTTGTCATAAGGGGCTGACTGACTCTCCGTTGACAGTGGGTGTAAGGCTGTTTAGCTATGAGAAATATTTATGTAGACTATACTTTGTTTACTTTTTTTACTTCTTCTTTATTTTTTTTCTCTCTCCTGTGCTACTAGTGGACACTTTCATACGCCCCTAAGCGAAACTGAAAAAATGGATGTCTGGGGTCACCATGGCAATCTTTATGCTTGCTTCCAAACAGCACTGTGCCTTCGTGTAGTAGGACCCTAAAATCTAAAATGACCCCAGATATGGCCAGGTTTAGGCTCAGATTTGGCCCACACCCGTGCCACACCTGGCCCGGAGTCCCCTACTATAATCGAGGTCCTGGAGGTGGAACGTTGACAATCTGGTTGGCGGTGGGGCGGCGGGAGATATGCTGTGTGCGGAGCGTTTGTCGCCGCTGAGTGAACATTCCTTCCTGCTTCTGGGTGTGTTGGGCATAACGTACACTGACACCGCGTCAGCAGTCTTACTCTCTGTGGAGGAGAGGAGAGGAGAGGAGAGGAGAGGAGGGGAGAGGAGGGGAGGGGAGAGGAGAGGAGAGGAGAGGAGAGGAGAGGAGGGGAGAGGAGGGGGGGAAGGGGTGGAGGAGTGGAAAGGAGAGGGAACTATCTGAACAGAGGAAGAGAAACAGAGAGAGAGAGAGAGAGAGAGAGAGGGGTGGGGGAGGGGACCTTTTAGCAGAGTAGTAATGTGACTCCTGTCACATGGGGAGTACTAGATTGTAAAACAGCACTCTTTTTCTCTCTGTCTCTCTCTCTGTCTCTCTCTCTCTCTCTTTCTCTCTGTTTCTTACTCCTGCTCTCTCTCCCCCTCTCTCTCCCACAAACACACACGCTCTGTCTCTCTCTCTGTCTCTGTCTGTCTCTGTCTCTCTCTCTCTTTTTCTTACTCCTTCTCTTTCTCCCCCGCTCTCTCCCCCACACACACACATACCGTTAGCTTGATAGCATAATTGCCTAAGTCATTTTTTGGTCAAATTGAGATTTTTGCACAACTTTACTCCCCTACCACTTCTGCATCATCCTGTCTGTCTGCATATGTCATTGGCCAATCACAACAGTCATAAAAGTAAAAAAAAACATAGCTGCCTAAGTCATTAATTTGACTTAGGCAGTTTTACCATTGGACTTAGGCAGTTTTTATACAATCAATTTGACTTAGGCAGATTATGCCTATGACTTAGGCAGTTTTACCATTGGACTTAGGCAGTTTTTATACAATCAATTTGACTTAGGCAGATTATGCCTATGACTTAGGCAGATTTTCTGCTCTTCTCAGCCATTTTGCATACGTCAAAACTGCCTAAGTCACTTTTATTTGATAAAAAAAATGATGTTCGGTTTTGTTCTTTTTCCAAACTTTTTCTCACATCTACATGAATGTTCTGTGAAAATATCAAGAAAAAATATGCATGTGATTTTTAGAAAATGTGTTTTTTCTTGTTTTCCAAAAACACAAAAAAATGACTTAGGCAATTATGCTATCAAGCTAACGATACGCTCTCTCTCTCTTTCTCTCTCTCTTTCTGTCGTCGCTGTGTTCCATCCATAGGAGCTAATGCCACCAGTGTAGGAGGCCCCTTTAAAATGGCACTCTCTGCCTTTCTACTTTTATCTTACTGACAGAAATGTTCCTGAATATTTTTACACACTTTCGTAACAAGCAGTATATATATATAGGCCTTGTGAGTCCCGGGGAGACATATAATGATGTCTTGACCAGTTTGTATCCAACACTTTTATTATGTATTTATTACATGTTGAACACAGTTTGTTTTCTGAGTTAAATGCACAATTTTCATCTTTTTCATCAAAGTTCATCTTTTCTGTCATTCTCTGTCTGAATGTTTTGTCATGTGTACATACACTATCTATTGCCTAGAATGGATAAGCAGTGAAGGTAAAGCCAACTTTTATTTGTATGCGTTTTTCATGCATTTTATGAAGTCTTTCTGCAAACGGTGTCTCAGTATTAAGGATGTTAAGTTTCCATCTATTGACCTACATAACAGATGGCACTCAGTGACTGTAGTCACTTCCTCCTAGCATAATGTCAAACCATTTCCTGTTTTAAGAGGCCTTTTCTCTGAGCTGAAATGAGCATTTTTTCCTATTTGTACTTCTCTGACCCACATGCGGTGTATAAATACGTGTTCTTTATATGACCTATAGGTCCTATGCAAATGTACCTGTTCTGTTTGTAGTAACAGGTGATTAAAAAAGAAAATCTGATCTGTTTGTTGTGGTTTCTGGCATGTCTGGTGGAAGAGAGATTAAAATGTTTATTAAAAGATGTATCTTAGTGTACTGTAGTGTAAAAACCACACACTCTAAAAACTGAACCATTTGACGTCAATATGACATAGCATAGCCCAGTATGATCTGAGGCTCTGAAGAACCATTTCTAATGTGAAGAACCATTTCTAGTAGTCTACCCTTAACATAATGTAATGTTTTCACTCTCCATAGAACCATCCAGAGATTTAAAGAACCATTTAAGCACCTTTATTGTTTAGAGTGCACCAGGCTGAGGAATAAGCCAGACAGGTCTTTTATTGTGCACGAATGACCAGGTCTGAGGGACTTCATATTATCTTCCTGTCTGCCTGTCTTCTTAACCACAAATGTGCCAAATAACAACTGTGCAGGTTAGTAGAACAGGTAGAACACAGGTGAAAACAATCCTCTAAACTGGAGTACAAAATAACACAGGTGAAAACAATCCTCTAATCTGGAGTATAAATTTACACAGGTGAAAACTATCTTCTAGTCCAGAGGCCAGAACATGCATCTTAAACGAGTTAAGAATGTCTTTTTTATTTTTGTTTTAAATATTTTGAAGACCCTGCTCTTATAATGGGCTGCCATTAAACATTATGACAAACATACATTATATTGTGTGTATATATGCATACATATATTGTGTGATATTATAGTAATATCACAGTCCTTAATAGGACCCTAACTAGTCCTGCCTAACAGCATCCCGATAAAAGGTTTGTACTGTAGCCAGTTATTGTGTTCCTCACCTGAGACAGTCCACACACATAGTGTATGCAAGTCTATTGTTGGCCGGGTGGTGGGAGATATTTTGATGCAAAATCAGTCTAAAATAAACATTATAAGTTCACTTACTCAAGCCAAAAGTTTTACGGGAGCTAAATGAACTTCTTTTACATCAGGTAAAGCCTCATTTTAAGTGGAGCAGCAACAGAAATGGCGGATAATAGGGACAATGCCCTTCTGCTGAACACTGGAAACGTCTGGCTGAGGTCTAGTCCAGCTCTGAGCCAAGTG
Organism: Setipinna tenuifilis; assembly: GCA_030347295.1. Taxonomy (NCBI): domain Eukaryota; kingdom Metazoa; phylum Chordata; class Actinopteri; order Clupeiformes; family Engraulidae; genus Setipinna; species Setipinna tenuifilis. Next base: position 7,304,702 of record CM059278.1, read on the forward strand.
GACTTCTACACACAGAGTTTAAATTGGGCCGGACTACTCTGGAGCTAAGCTCTGTCTCCTCACCTTAGCAATACAGCCCGCCGAAGCTGAGCTTTCTCTGCTAAAGTATTTATAGTAATACAACAGAGTGAGATATTGACCATTGTAAATAAAGAAGGGATCCCCCTCCTTACAAAAGCCAATGTAACCACTGCCTACACCAGTCTGCAACTTCCGCATCACGACTGCAGCTGGGGCCCTTGTTGACAACAGAATAAAGGACATGTGGGGAATCTGCCCTTCTGCACCCCCTAGTGGTCAGAGTGAGCAGGTGACCGGTGGGTGAAGGAGCATTGCATCACCCATCCTGGAGGCCCGCGCTCTCCCCAAATGTAATCCGAGTCAGTGAGCCAGACACGAGGGCACACGGGGACTGCCTCTCTCTCTCTCTCTCACACACACACACACACACACACACACACACGCGGCGGTGTTAAAATAAATGCCTCCATTTCACTAACCCACTGAGACTAATGGCAATCCCTCTACATGCCACACCAACAAATCACACACAGTCACAATGAAACTTCATTTTAAGAAATACATAATTTAATAAATACATTAACAGTACTTACAAACAATATTTGTGAACTTAAAGATTTCATCTGCATTCAAACCAAGGCACTCTAGTGTATGGATTGTTCTCTTGCTTGTCAAGTCACACAGGCCTTTCAAGCTATCGAAAGGTTATAAAAGAAAGCCTAAGTGCAAAAAACTAAAAACTATAAAACATCTTTCATTCACACATAGTTATCAAATATCTATCAAATCACACAGACCTTCAAGGTTATCCAAAGGTTACAAAACAACAGCAGAAAAACTATTAGTATCTCACATTCACACACAGCGCTGCATGTAGTGTACCCTTCTTGCTTGTTACACATGTAGTAATAGTCATGTTACACAGTTAAGAGTGTTCAGACACACACCATCACATCTCCTTTACGCTTGCCTATGCAGTCTGAGTCACAGAGACAACACAAACATCTTTGGCAGGAAACACAGGTCAGAAATGTTGAGTGCTGTACATACATTCCCTTACAACCTCTCCTACTCTCCTAAATACACGATAACAGAGGTAAAACATATTAGATAAAATAATGAATTGAGTTCATTGGAGCCTGACCAGTGCTGATGCATTTAGCTGTCCTGCCCCATGATAAGAATGTGGATAGGTTGTGTGTTTGAGCTGGACACCGACAAAGACCTCTCCTGTAATTGGCATGGTCATGTCAGCACTCTGATCACATTTCTACTGCAAACACAGGGGGCCAAACACCCCAGTGGGCCTGCTTGCTAGCTAGCCGGCAATATTGTAGTAAGCTTCGCTGACAGGACTCACGCACAAACTGGATTTGAAATCGCAATGTCAGTGCACTACCTATTGTAACTGAAAATCTTAACTTCAACTACACTTCATACTCATATTTGAATGCAACAGCTCAAGAAAAAATAGCTTTGGACCCGGAACTTGGGACTTTTGTAATAACTTCCAAAAAAAAAGATCAGTATGTATGCTTTCTGTATGCTATGTCTTAAGTTCGACCTCACTTACCAGCACTCCACTCTTACTGTTTTTATTTTTTTTGCTCCCTTCTCTGGAACATTCCATGGTTGGGAGATAAAGTGGTGAGCTTGTTGCAGGTGCTTCCTCCTCCCCTTTCCTCCCCGTCTCGGCCAAATTGCCTCCCTCCTCCCTCTCAGTGCTGACAAAAAACACGCCTCAACATGGCTGTCCTTGAGCTACTCTGCAAATCGTCTGACCAGTGACCAGTGTAAGACCTGTGTGTGTGTGTGTCTGTGTGTGTGCGTGTGTATGTGTGTGACTTCTGCTCTATTCTGTAAATCATGTGACCAGTGTAAGAGCTGTATGTGTGTGTGTGTGTGTGTGTATGTGTGTGTCATTTCTGCTTTGGAACTCACTTGGGGAAAGATGCAAGTTGGTGATAAACTTTAAAATGTCAGCTTGGAGTGTCTGAACGTATCTAAATTCATAAAGGAGGTATCCTCCTTCGATTTGATCAGAAATTAACTGTGATGATCAGAAGCTGATGCAGCACACACTTCATACTTAGCTATTATTACTATTGAACACCTTCGGACACTTGAGAAACACAGCCCTCAGCAGACTTTTAGTCCAGCTGAATTTCCAGTTCATGAACTGTCCTTCTTCTGTCTTTGGTCATTAAGAGAATGTGTGGAAGAAATAGCTTTGTGTGCATGTGTGTGTGTGTATATATATATATATGTGTGTTTTTCTGTGTTTGG
>CM059278.1:7314508-7387008 GCA_030347295.1 Setipinna tenuifilis
CTAACACAACACGCTCGTAAATTCACGTGAAACACAAGGTTATTCTGACATTTTAGTTAAAATGCCACAACATCCACAACAACGTAACATTTTTATACAGCTTTCTAGGAGTTCAACTTTCATAAACCATACCTTCAAGCCGGGTCGACGCAGGTGTAGTCTGCGGAATTAAAGACATCAAACCCAGAAGCTCGCTGTCGCTTCCGCCCTGAGTGTGCGCCCGCCCTCTGAACGTGCCCAGTGACGCACAGGGGCGGCAGGAATGTAGAAATTAACCACCTGTCTGTCAGGTATGTGGTTTCTGACTTATCCCTTTTGAAATGGTGTGGTATTTTTTGCGTCAGCCTTACGTATGACTTGCCCGAGTTAACTTAACACATCTGCATGAGTCACAGTCTGAAGCGTTTGTGACCAAATTGGTTTTTCTTATGTATTTTTGAATGGTGTGGACGTTTATGACAGTCTAATGCACCGCTTGCCAAATGGCGAGATTGCATAGTACAGCTTGAACCATTGCTATGCTGAAGAGGTCCGTGACAAACCCTCTCAAGTTTAGGACATTCCACCGATAAGAAGGCTTCTGATAAAATCAAGTACCAGCAGAGAAACAAACAGTAACAAATATTTCCCTTCATTCCTTGCCAGCAATAATAACTCCAAGCCCATGTGAAAATATACAACAGTTGGAGTGAAACAAATGACTGTTTTGAGATAGTTGATGTTACAATGCAACACATACTTATGTTTGATGAAGGACACAACAGAAACCAAGGCAAAATCCATAATCCCTTTATTTAATTATTTCATTACAGACAGATATCCCCAGCACAGACGGAGTGGAGAAACTTTCCTGACAGACGCATACACAGACCACAGAGTGTTGTCTTCCAATGGATACCAAAACATATTGCAGCATGGGTAACAGCAACTCCTCTGAGGACAGAAACTACATTAGAAAGTGCACCCCTCCCAAAGACAGTGGTCCAGCTTTGATGCCTTGTACAGTCCTGAGGTTATTATTAGAGAGGGACGAGGAGAGGAGGAAAACCATGAGAGGGAGAGAGGGAGAAAGAGAGAGAAAGAGAAAGAGGAGTGAAGGAGCACACCCTACCACTTCCCAAAGAGTAGTGTTGGGGTACAGGAGTTTCAGGGGTAAGGGCAGTTAGCTGTAAGTATTGAGTAGCGGTGACTTTGCCCCAACCACCCCACATTGCCCCTTCCCTCTGGATGCATGTGGAAGGAGGGGTGGGGGGGTTTGAGTGGGTGGGTGGGTAGGGGTAGCGAGTGATCCTGGGGAGGGATCGCTTGAGGTTAGTGCTACGTAGTTCTTCCTCTTCCTGTTCTTGTCGGAGGGAGGAGCTTGGCTCTCAGTAGCTGCGGCCGAACAGCGTGTAGAACTGGGCGGGCTCCTTGCCGCTGACACACATTTGCCCTGGCTGCAGCGCCTTCAGGGGCTCGAAGGGGATGCACAGGCTCTTGGCACCCATGGAGGGGGCCCCGGGCTCCAGGTCCTGATCCCTGTGGGGTGGGGGTGGGGGTGAAGGGGTGGAGGTGGGGGAGCATGGTTAGGGTTTGTGACACCGAGCCTACCAGCACTGTCTGATATGGATCTGCTGTCTATGTTTGTAACAGTTACTGTTCAGCACATTATCAGTTCTAATTCTGAGGGAGGCTAAAATATTTTGATAATAAAGAAAAACTTAAGAACAACTTAAAGGAGGCAAAAAAATGACAAAAATAAAAAGTAAAACAAGATGCATCATGCATCTTAAACCGCCATCCTGGCTAAAAGTGGATTTTACATAAATAATGGATTATAAAATATTTTTGGGATAATTATTCATGATTACTTATTGATTGAAGTGTAGACATCATGTAACTTCAAAATGCTGTGATGAGAAATCTAAATGACCTCTTGGCACAGAAAGCTTTAGTTGTGTCCACGATTGAAATTAGGGCCCAAAATATGTCTAAAGCGTCCCTAGCCAAAGGGTGAAACATCTTGTGGCTTTTGGTTGATTTATAAATTTACCCTTTGCCCATTTCATTTAAATTAGGCCCCTCACACATTATAGTACCAACCTCAATAGCAAGCAGTCAGTGAAATAAAGTTGCTTTAACTGAAGTTTACTCACTTGGCAGTGGTCTTCTTGATCCAGTCCTCACACTCAATTCCCCCACAGAATGGAATCTGGACAATCTAAAAGAGAAGTAGGAGTGGTCAGTCACTCCGCAGTCATACATTCTTAACAGAAAAACATTTTTTAAAACATTGTCAACAGGAGACTCCCCAATGATTATAATGAGGTTAAGTTGTGGCTGATCTCGTCTTGACAACTCTACAATACCACAACATTCCAACCTTGGTATACATAACGGTTTACATAATCTAAGAAAGCTAATAATTTTTCCCAAATATACAAGGTGGTCCAAAAATACAGGACACGTCTTGAATTATAAAAATGATACCAAAAGTACCAAAGTCCCAAATATATTTGTTGTAAAGCTGACATTCAGGAATTTTTGATGCATGGGTTAATTTAATTGGACACCACTCTACAAGCAAATTAGAGCAGTCTTATCGAAGGCTAGTTTTGAAAAGCCTTTTCTTTTTTTTTTTTTTTAACAAAAAACACAGCCAATAACATTTCAAACTATAGGCCTGAATTGGAGTACTGATTTTGAGGTGTCTTGAAGTGAAGGTGACTCACCTTGCCCGTGTCCAGCTCCTTCTGGAACTGCTCCATGGTGTCTGCAGTGACCATGTGCTTCTTCATGTCATCAGAAGCCCTGACACAGACAGACACACACAGACAAACAGACACACACAGATACACTTAATGCGAGTAGAGATGTACTGAATCAGCCCTGTGAGTTGGTCGGTGTCTACAGTTGTGTGCATTTGTGTGTGTTTGTGGCTGGTAGATTTCAGAGACAAAATAATATATTTACTGTTGAGTAGCTGGTGAATTTTACAATTTAGTTGTGAAATTTCTACCCCTAGTTACAGTGTTAATTTCCACCCCTGGTGTGTGAGTGTGTATATGTGCAAGCGTACTTCTTGAAGAGGTTGTTCTGGATCTTGTGTGTGTGTGTATGTGTGTGAGCGTACTTCTTGAAGAGGTTGTTCTGGATCTCGTGTGTGTGTGTGTGTGTGTGTGTGTGTGTGTGTGTGTGTGAGCGTACTTCTTGAAGAGGTTGTTCTGGATCTCGTCCAGCAGCTGTGCGACCCTCTTCTCTGTGTCGGCCTCGGGCAGGGTCAGCTTGGCGCCCGTGTCCCTCCTCACCGCCACACACTGGCCCTGCTTCAGGTCCTTAGGGCCCACCTCCAGCCTGATTGGCACACCCTGTGTGTGTGTGTGTGTGTGCGCGCGTGTGTGTGTGTGTGTGTGTGTGTGAGAGAGAGAGAGAGAGAGAGAGAGAGAGAGAGAGAGAGAGAGACATATCTTATAACATGGGCTGGGCAGTACAGGTACAATGAGGTAAAGGAATAAAATAAACAAAAAGAAAACGGTTGATTACATAGTTAAAGATCACATTCTCACATGCTAACATGGTACAAAAAAAAAAAATTAAAGCAGTTGAACTCTTACTCCCCTCCCAATGCCCTCCTTGGGTTGAGTGCACAGACAGCAGTAATTATGACCGTAACTTTAAAAATATTTAGTTGTAATCCTTAACACATTGTACAGCACACACAGGTGCTGACTGAAAAGCACTTTAAGGTGGTGCTCAGGGATATCTGGAGTGGAGGGGAGTGGAGTAGAGTGGAGTGGAGAGTAGAGAGTAGAGTAGTAGAGTAGAGTACAGAAGAGTAGAGTAGTAGAGTAGAGCGTCGTACCTTGAGCTCCCAGTGGAGGGGAGGGGAGTGGAGTGGAGTGGAGTGGATTAGAGTGGAGTAGATTTGAGTGTAGTGTCGTGTCGTACCTTGAGCTCCCAGTGGTTGAACTTCCAGCCGGGGGAGTAGTTGTCTCGCATGTCGGCGCGCACGCGGATGCCGGCACCCTGCAGACGGCTCAGGTAGCGGGAGCACTGCGCCAGCAGCAGATCCCTCTCCGACTCCGCCAGAGACGCCGTGATGCCACACGGGATGATCACCACCTGACACAGGAGCGCAGAGACAGAGGTAAGAGAGTGTTTGTGCGGCAGGGTGTGTGTGTGTGTGTGTGTGTGTTTGTGGCAGGGTGTGAGTGTGTGTGTTCGTTCGTTTAATTTTGGCTGAATTCACTAGCCTAGCTTTTCCCACTGAAATGAATGGGGGCAGGACTTCCTCCCTTTCTCCAGTTATTCTAAGACCTCCATGGGCTACACCAATGGACTTCACCATAGAGCACCTCCTAGTGGTCACGTACCCAACATGCACAATCCACACAGCTGACCTCTACCCCCCCTCCCTCCCTCCCTCCCTCCCTACCTACCTACCCGTCCTTACCTGCACACAGGTAACCACCGTACCCAACATGCACACACCACACAGGTGACCTCTACCCCCCCTGCCTCCCTTTCTCCCCCTCCAGTCCTTACCTGCACACAGGCGACCTTGGGCGGCAGCACCAGGCCCATGTTGTCCCCGTGCACCATGGTGAGCACGCCGATGGTCCTCGTGGTGATGCCCCAGGAGTTCTGGAACGCCAGCTGCTTCTCGCCGGGCTTCTTGGGGTCCTCGAACACGATCTCAAACATCCTGGAGAAGTTCTGGCCCAGGTGGTGAGATGTGGCACCCTGGTGTTTATGACGGGGGGAGAGGGGTGGAGATGAGGGGAGAGGAGGGTGTGGGGAAGAAACAGAGAGACAAACAAGGAATAAGATTAAATCTTTTCAAAGTCAAGTCAAAGTCAGTGTCAAGTTGTAGTTGCATCTCTATGTGGAAAAATCATAATAAATAGCAGAATTGGTGTGATGTGGCACCCTGGCAGTTAGGAGCGAGGGGTAGAGAGGAGGAACGTGAGTTGTAACAGAGAAATAAAAAAAATATTAAATGTTTCAGTTCAGTTTCAGTCTCTATATTTAAAACAATAATAAACGACACCAGTTGATCCTGAGGTGCCCTCTTCTGGAAACTTTGACAGACCAACTAGACCCTGCGACTTAGGTTAATTATTATTGTGTTATTTCCTATTGTTGGGTTTGTTTGCTAAAGTGCTCTATAGGGTTGGTTTGTATAGGTTTGTAGTCATGGAAGACTTAAATCTCCCCTGCCCCCCCTCACCTGGATGGCTCTGCCGCTGGCGGAGATGAAGGCCTCCACAGTGGTGGTGTAGTCTCCGCCCGCAAACTTCTCCTTCTCCGTCTTGCGGCCCTTGACCACGGGGATGGCCATCAGCTCCTCGTACACGCGCGCATACAGGTCCAGGATCTGCAGCACCTGAGATGCCACACAGGGAAGAAAAGAGATGGGGGTCAATCCAGTCGCTGAATGACAGCCCTATGTTTGTGCAAAGTGTTTATTTCTGTCACATAACGGGGTTGGGTAGACATTGTGTGTGTGAGAGTGTGTGCATGTGTATGCGTGTGTGTGATAGTGTTTATATGCATGTGTGTGATAGTGTGTATATGCATGTGTGTGATAGTGTGTATATGCATGCGTGTGATAGTGTGTATATGCATGCGTGTGATAGTGTGTATATGCATGCGTGTGTGTGTGTGCGTGAGACAGTGTGTATGCATATGGTCTCCTACCTCCTCTGCGGCCTCCTCTTTGGTGGCGAAGGCCGTGTGCCCCTCCTGCCACAGGAACTCTCTGGTCCTCAGGAAGGGCTGGGGGTGCTTGAACTCCCAACGCTGACGGGGAAAACACACGGATAGGCATGTTCAGAAATGGCAAAAAAGTGAACACACACACACACAAACACACACATACAAACAGGGATGGGGATACAGCACATGTACACACACAGCCATATTGGTAAGATATGCAGAATGTAAAAACAGACACATACAAACAAACTTTTTATATTTCCAGTTACTGAAGACCGAAGGAATAAGCATTTCTGTTCTTAAAATGGTCAGCTCAGCTGGAGCTATCCATACATCCATCCATCACACAAGTGCACATGCAGCAGCACACTCACCACTACGTTGCACCACTGGTTCAGCTTGATTGGCAGGTCTCGGTGGGACTGCACCCACTTGGCATAGGCAGGATACATCACTGTAACACACCAGCAGAGGGTTGGGATGGAAACACAACATTAGGGGTGTGTTCATGCATGTCCACAAATTGAGTCTGTGTTCGTGTGTGTATCTGTAACACACTGGAGATGGTCGATGATTTGTGTGTGTGCGTGTGCGTGTGTGTGTGTGTGTGTGTGTGTGTGTGTGTGTGTGTGTATGAATGTCCATGATTTATGTCAGGGAGTGTGTATATATCTCTTTTCCAAACCAGACTGTTTTGAAAGACATTGTCATGTCTGTAATGTGTGTGTGTGTTTCTGTTATGAAGTCAGTGCTTCGGTCATCAGTTACACACAAACAGACACAAACATTGCAGGCTGTGACCATGTCTTCCAAAACACTGGTTCTGCAGCAACGCCACAATAACAGTGCTGGTTGTGATTCTGGTTCTGACCTGTTTCGCTGGTGGGCCTCACAGCAATCGGTTCAGCCAGCTCGGTCTTGCCCGACCTGGTTACCCAGGCAACCTGCAACACACACACACACACACACACACACACACACACACACACAGTCAGGGCTTCTGGCCCACAAGACCACACCACGCTGGCTTGCCCTCCCCACCCCGCCATCTGAGATCTATTTCGGCTGCGGCGCAGTCACCACAAACCAGCTAAATAGTTGGTGTCTTCTGAAATGCTACCCCTCAACCAATCAAGAGCATCGCACTCTGCCTCCTTCACGGCCTTATATTTATCTCCAGGGTAAACATGGCAGTCAGCGCAGGGGCAGTGGGCTCGTGTGTTTGGAAAAGTTTGGAGAGAGAAGATCGATTGTGCAGGCCTAGCTCGACGACAGGACTATTTTCTGTCTGATTTCTTATGCCCCTCCTGTCTCCAGGGATACCAGTGAGGTCACAAAAATCACCATCCTTAGTGCTCTTTTCTTCGGTTAAAACTGCAGTAAACAACACTGATGCTCTTATCTTGATTTTGACCTTAGCTGACCTGACCTTGGCTTGAGAAGGGGGGCTAGGCAAAATTAAGAACCAAAGTGAGACACAGACCCTTGAATTTCCGCAGTTAAATGTGCTACATGTAAGAAATATTTACAGCGAGTCATTGTAAATAAACCTGTCATGTCACCATAGATGACGTCAAACTGAAACCGTGAATCCTCTGATAACGAAAGTATAACCAGAGTATTTCAAAACTTCATTTACAGCACATAAATTCTATTGTGATTTTGCATCCTGCCTCCTTCCTCCCTTATCACAACAGTAGCCAGAATCTTTAGGAAAAAACCTTTAAGAGTGTTATTAGAAGAGCAAGGGCCTTATTTCCTCTATTTCAACTTCTCCAATTCCTCTTCCTGTTTTTTTGTTAAAGCAACACTAAGTCAACCTTATATAATATAAATATATTATATTATATAATGTTTCCAAAATCGTTTCGTTTCAGTGGTTTATCAAAGTCAGTTTGGGGAAGTCTGCCGTGTCTCTGCAGTTCAAATGAGAGACAATTGCTTAGCGTTGCATTAAAGCTCCCCCTCACCTCTGGGGCGAAGTCTGCAATGTGGGACTTCTCCTTCTCGAGAGCGGCCTGCGAGACGAACATGGGGAAGTAGCAGTTCTCGACACCCAGCTTCTTGATCTCGCAGTCGAAGAAGTCCTTGATGGCCTCCCAGATGGAGAAGGCCCAGGGCCGCAGCACGTAGCAGCCGCTCACGTCGTAGTACTCGATCATCTCCGCCTTCGTGATCACCTGGACAACAGGGGAGAGGACGGAGAGAGGGAGGTCATCGTTATAGCAACACTAGTCAGTTAGTCACTAACACATTTAAATCACCTGGACAACACGGCAGAAGGTGGAGAGAGGGAGGTCATCTTACTGCACTAGTGTTAGAGACTAAGTGACTAGAGACTAAGTGACTAGTGAAGTGACATTTAAATAGCAAGTGGTAAGGTGAAAGTCATCTTTGTGATCACCTGGACAACAGGGGAGAACATGGAGAGAGTGAGGTCATCGTTACAGCAACACTCGGTCACTTAAGTTACTAACACTGGTCACTTTGACATTTAAATAGCAAGTGGTAAGGTGAAAGGCATCTTACAGCAACAATACACAGTTTCTTGAGATTTAAATAGCAAGTGGTAAAAAGTGAAGGTGATTCTCATTCAACCTCTGCATTTAATCAATCACACATGAGCAGGAGGCAGCCATGACAACAGCGCCTGGGGAACAGCGTGTGTGGGTGGCAGTGCCATGCTCAGGGCACCTTAGTCACAGGGGAGGATGGAGGAGAGCGCTGGTCATTCGCTCCCCCCACCCATCTGACCCTGCCTCAACCAAATACACTGGCCTAAACATAAACATACCTGTGAGTACCAATCAGCCAAGTTGTCCTCCTTCTTGGCCTCCAATCCCAACCTGTGATACAGGAACAGTACATCAGTAAGTAAACCGTATGATTATCTCTCACACAAACACGACTGATAAGACAGTACAATATGTAACAAATGGCACAAACACTTGACTGCTGTTAAGGACTCATTTAGGATGTATTCACACCAGGAAAGCCTGTTAGCTAGCATTTATGGTTTTGTTTATATGTTTTTACAATGGGATTTTTAAAGTTTTTATTACGTTTTTTAAGTCTCTTAATTTTTGACTCTTATAGACCATTTTTAATTTATTTACCTAGTCACCTGGAAGTGTGCATCTGATCTCAGTAGCACTGATAGGCCAGTGTAACTGACACAAATTAATCCAATACCTTACCTCAACACTATTCCCAAACTACCCCAACCTCCTCATCGTGTATTTAGTATCTACACAGTATCATTTTATAAACCAATAATCTATTGAGGTTCATCAATCTCCTAGCTCCCCGTTTTGCCCCCCCCCCCCCCCCCCCAATCACCTCTCCTTCTCCTCACACTACCCCTCCTCACCGTGTTTGTTTCTTGGGTCCCCCCTCTCCTCCAGCTCTTTAAATTTAAGGATTTATAAAGGTACCACTTTAGAACCAACAGAGTACTGACGTTCATCAATCTCCTATCTCCAGTTTCTGTTTATTTTTCCCTCTCACCCTTCAATCTTCTCCTCACACTACCCCTCCCTCCTCACCGTGTTTGTTTCTTGGGTCCTCCCTCTCCTCCGGCTCCACCTCCAGCGCCGGCTCCGCCCTCCTTGTTGCCGGCACCCTTATCTCCTCCCTTCTTCTTCCCTCCTCCCTCGCCGCCCTGCTTCTCCGACTTGTTCTCGCGCTCCTTGCGGCTCTTGTCCTCGCCGGCGGACCCCCCTCCCCCTCCTCCGGGGGCCCCTGGGGTCGTGACGGGCTTGTACTCCACACCGGTCAGGGCCTTGTACTGACCCTTCAGCTCCAGCAACACCTTTACTGCAGCGTCCACCTGGTCCTGGGGAGGGGAGACAGGGAGGAGGAGGAGGAGGAAGGGAGGAGGGGGGAACAGAGAGGGACGAGGAGGGGGGAGCAGGGAGAAGGTGGGGGGAGGAAGAGCAGGGAAGAGAGATGGAGGAGGAGGGGGGAAGAGAGAGGGAGGAAGGGACACAGAGAGATCATACAGTGAGTGATCTAAAGTGTTGTTTGCAAACATTCTGATGCAAAAAAAGATTAACTAAAATCTGTTAATAGAAACAAAATGTATCTTTTTTTTATTTTTTCATTTTCCCAATTGTATGTAGTTTTGTCAACCTAAAAAAAGCAAGGTTACCGAATGTGGCCATCTTACCTTGGGGGCCTTCTCAGACTTGAGCTTCCTCACTAGCTCCCCCTGCTGGGAGACCTGAGAGAAGAGCGCCTGAGCCTGTGGAGAGTTGGGCTGGCCGGGACTCGGGGTTGGGGCAGGGGTTGGGGCAGCAGAAGCGGCAGGGGCAGAAGCGGGCGGGGGCACCCCGGGCTTGTAGTCCTGTCCTGTCTTCTGCTTGTACTCGGCCTTCAGAGCCAGCAGCTGTTTCACAGCAGCATCTACCTGGTCCTGAGGAAGGAGCATCTCAAGGTTAATCATGGCTGTTTACACATTCACACACACACACACATACACATTCACAAACACACACTACAAAACATGCATTTAGGAATAATACAATTTAAAAATAAATTTTCATTCTCTGTGCCTAAATGTATCTTGAGGTTACCCGTTAAGCGACAACATGCTCTACCACAAGAACAAGGGGTATCACATGCAATGGGACTGGGAGGGTTAGAGGAATGTTTATATCAGTTGGCTCTGGCTAATGGGCATTTGAAGCGAGAGCCAGAGGGCTAAAATTGCCTGAAACTCGCCTGAAATTATTTTCAGGCGAATGCGACATGCAACATGCCCTCTCTGACCTTGGGGGCTTTCTCGCTCTTGAGCTTCCTGACCAGATCTCCCTGCTGCGCCACCCGCTCGTACGCGGCGTTGGCGTCATCAGTCGCTGGGGCAATGACGGGGCCGGACGGAGTGGGGGCAGGAGTGGGGGCGGTGGGAGTGGGAGGGGCTCCAGGCTTGTACTCCTGGCCTGTGAGCTGCTTGAAGACCGTCTTCAGGGCCAAGAGCTGCTTCACGGCTGCATCCACCTGGTCCTGAGGCAGAGTGGAGGAGCCATTTCTCAGTTTTATCAACCTGTTGTGCATTAATGCCTTTTGCATTTGGTGAGTGTGCACCCCCTACAGGTCATGCATGGTAAACAACTATAACAAAAATAGGCAACAGCTACCAGAGCCTTGCTCCTCAGCAAACATACCAACTCGTAATCATATTTTAAACATACCCAAAGTTCATTTTTCACCAAATTTCTCCTTTCAAGAGTCACGCAGTCAGGCACTTATCTATTGGTTTATCTTTGGAACCTTCTCCGCCTTCCGCTTCCTTTCCACCTCCCCCTGAATGCGTCTTGATGTTATCCATTAGGCAACAACATGCTTTACCACAAGAACAAGGGGTATCACATGCAATGGGCCCAGGGGGGGTTAAAGGACTGTTTTACAGTCTACATTTGGTGGCTCTGGCTAATGGGCATTCGAAGCGAGAGCCAGAGGACAAGGCCTGAAACGTGACATGGCACGAATGTGACATGCAACATGCCCTCTCTGACCTTGGGGGCTTTCTCGGTCTTGAGCTTCCTGACCAGATCTCCCTGCTGCGCCACCCGCTCATACGCGGCGTTGGCATCATCGGTCACCGGGGCAATGACGGGGCCGGACGTAGTGGGGGCAGGAGCGGGGGCGGGGGCGGGGGCAGTGGGAGGAGGAGTGGGAGGGACTCCAGGCTTGTACTCCTGGCCCGTGAGCTGCTTGAAGACCGTCTTCAGGGCCAAGAGCTGCTTCACCGCTGCATCCACCTGGTCCTGAGGCAGAGTGGAGGAGCCATTTCCTTAGTTTCATCAACCTGTCGTGTGTTAATGCCATGCCTTTGTATTTGCAGAGTGTGCACCCCCTGCAGGTCATGCATGATAAAAAACTATTAAAAAAATAGACAACAGGCTACCACAGCTTTGCTCCTCAGCAAACATACCAACTCGTTATCATGTTTTAACACACCCAAAGTTCATTTTTCACCAAATTTCTCCTTTCAAGTGTCACACAGTTAGGCACTTCTCTATTGGTTTACCTTGGGAGCCTTCTTCGCCTTCAGCCTACACACCATCTCAGCCTGAATGTGTCTTGATGTTACCCGTTAATCAGCAACATGCTTTACCACAAGAACAAGGGATATCACATGCAATGGGGCCAGGGGGGGGGGGGAGAAGAGTGTTTTTATCTGCTGGCTCTGGCCAACGAGCACTTAAAGCGAGAAGGCCTGAAATTATTTTCAGGCGAATGCGACATGCAACATGCCCTCTCTGACCTTGGAGGCTTTCTCGGTCTTGAGCTTCCTGACCAGATCTCCCTGCTGCGCCACCCGCTCATACGCGGCGTTGGCATCATCGGTCACTGGGGCAATGACGGGGCTGGACGTGGTGGGCGCAGGAGCGGGGGCGGTGGGAGTGGGAGGGGCTCCAGGCTTGTACTCCTGGCCTGTGAGCTGCTTGAAGACCGTCTTCAGGGCCAAGAGCTGCTTCACGGCTGCATCCACCTGGTCCTGAGGCAGAGTGGAGGAGCCATTTCCTCAGTTTCATCAACGTGTCGTGCATTACTGCTATGCCTTTGTATTTGGGGAGTGTGAACCCTCTACAGGTCATGCATGGTAAAAAACTAAAAAAAAAAAAAAAAAAGGCAACAGGCTACCACAGTTTTGCTCCTCAGCAAACATACCAACTCGTCATCATATTATAACATACCCAAAGCCAAAGTTCCTTTTTCACCAAATTTCTCCTTTCAAGAGTCACACAGTTAGGCACTTCTCTACTGGTTAACCCTGGGAGCCTTCTCCACCTTCAGCCTACTCACCATCTCCCCCTGAATGTGTCTTGATGTTACCCATTAAGCAACAACATGCTTTACCACAAAAAAGGATCACATTCAAAGGCAGAGAGCCTGGGGAGGGGCAGTTAGAGGTTAGTTTATATCAGTTGGCTCTGGCTAATGGGCATTTAAAGCGAGAGCCAGAGGGCAAGGCCTGAAATTTGCCTGAAATTATTTTCAGGCGAATGCGACATGCAACATGCCCTCTCTGACCTTGGGGGCTTTCTCGGTCTTGAGCTTCCTGACCAGATCTCCCTGCTGCGCCACCCGCTCATATGCGGCGTTGGCGTCATCGGTTGCCGGGGCAACGGTGGGGGCGGGGGCGGGGGCAGACGGAGTAGGGGCAGGAGCGGGGGCGGTGGGAGTGGGAGGGGCTCCAGGCTTGTACTCCTGGCCCGTGAGCTGCTTGAAGACCGTCTTCAGGGCCAAGAGCTGCTTCACCGCTGCATCCACCTGGTCCTGAGGCAGAGTGGAGGAGCCATTTCCTTGATGTTACCCATTAAGCAACAACATGCTTTACCATACAAGAAAGAACCATACAGGGGTATCGCATGCAATGGGGCCAGGAGGGGTTAGAGGAGGGTTTATATCTGTTGGCTCTGGCTAATGGGCATTTGGAGCGAGAGCCAGAAGGCTGAAATTGCCTGAAATTCGCCTGAAATTATTTTCAGGCAAATGCGACATGCAACATGCCCTCTCTGACCTTGGGGGCTTTCTCGGTCTTGAGCTTCCTGACCAGATCTCCCTGCTGCGCCACCCGCTCGTACGCGGCGTTGGCATCATCGGTTGCTGGGGCAGCGGCGGGGTCGGATGGAGTGGGGGCAGTGGCAGGAGCGATAGGGGTGGCAGTGGGAGGGACTCCAGGCTTGTACTCCTGGCCTGTGAGCTGCTTGAAGACCGTCTTCAGGGCCAAGAGCTGCTTCACCGCTGCATCCACCTGGTCCTGAGGCACAGCGTAGGAGCCATTTCCTTTTTTATTGACCTTGCGACTTACCTGCGCTTCTGCTGTTTTAAATACAGTTCTCTATTTTGCTAAATTTACAGTTTGCCTTTAAGTTAGAAACAGCTAAAGGAGACGACATCGGGCTTTTTGTTTGTCTTTTGTTTGATTTTTGGTTACACACAAGAGTCAAAGATCTGTAGTCACCACCAACAGTGAGAAAACAAAAGGAATTTTAACATAGGACATACTTTCAATTCACAGAGAAAGAGGGAGAACGTGGAGAGATGGAGAAAGGGAGGAAGAACGGGATGGAGACAAAGGAGTAGAGAGGGATAGAAAAAAGGATAGGTAAATGAACGGAGAGACAAAACGGTAGAGCGGGAGAGAGATAGAAAGAGAGGGATAGAAGGAAGACAGGGGATGAAAATGAGAAAGAACAAAATCACAAGCAATTCAGATGAATACACTAGACTAGCAGTTAAAGGACAAATTTTGTGTAAAATAAACTTTGGGCATGTTAAAACGATAACGAGTTAATAACCCGTACACTTACAAAGTTCTCAATGCATCATTTTAAATGTCAGGGCTATAAAAAAAACTATAAAAATAATAAACTTTGGAATGCAACAGGCTAGTGTAACTTGGGTCCTCACCAAAACAAACCAACTCATCATGTTTTAAAATCCCCAAAGTTCATTTTACACAGAATTTCTCCTTTACAGCATCACACCGTTAGGCACTTCTCTATTGGTTTACCTTGGGAGCCTTCTCCGCCTTCAGCTTTCTCACCACCTCTCCCTGATCGGCCACGCGGTTGTACAGGACGACCACGTTGCCCTCGGGGGGGCTCTCTGTGGATGGGCCGGGGGCTGGGGCAGCGGCAGGGGGGGCCATATCGGGTTTGTAGTCCTGTCCCGTGATCTGCTTAAACTCCGCCTTCCTCGCCAGGAGCTCCTTCACGGCAGCGTCTATCTGGTCCTGCTCACGGGTGGCCCAGACAGGAATGCATGCAGGGGAGAGGAATGGAAGGGAAGGGATAGATGGATGGATGGAAGGAAGGAAAGGGGTGGATCGATGGAGGGATACAGAGACAAACAGAAAGAGAGAGAATGTTAGGTTTAAACTATGAAATAAAACGTTTTCTATATCGTTTCCCTATATGGCGGATTTTCACGTATCGCGGGGGGTTCTGGAACATAACTACCACGATAGACGGGGTAGTTCGGGGGATCACTGTATACATGCATTATACACGTAACTTCACCTAGACACACACATCTAGTTGGCTTCACCTACACACATGCATCTAGTCATCTCCCCCACGCCATCTACCCACCTTGGGGGCCTTCTCAGCCTTCAGCTTCCTCACTAGCTCCCCCTGCTGGGCGACCCGTGTGAACGGACAGCCGCCGGCGTCTGGGGCGGGGCTAGCCTGTGCAGGGGGGGCGACGGCCGGAGCTGCGCTGGCAGTGGGAGGGGCCATGCCAGGCTTGTAGTCCTGTCCCGTGAGCTGCTTGAACTCGGCCTTGAGCGCCAGCAGCTGTTTGACGGCGGCGTCCACCTGCTCCTTGGGCGCCTTGTCCGTCTTGAGCTGCCTCACGGTCTCACCCTGGGCCACCACACGGTTGAACACAGCCAGGGGGTCGCTTGCTGCGGGGGCAGGGGCAGGGGCAGGGGCGGATTTGGCTGCCTTACCCTTAGCCTGTGAGCTTGCCTCTTCTTTCACCTAAACAAACAAAAAAAAAAAAACTAAATTACACACCACAATGTTTTAAATATCTTACAATAGACTTAATGTGCAAAAATACAGATTAATTGCTTTAAATGTCTAAGTTTTCTCGATGCCAAAAGGCTCTATTTTGTGCTGTGTGGTTTCTGGAGGGCATGTAATGTCGGTGTGAGTGTGACACATAAGAAATTGTGTTAGAATGTTACTTCAAAGGCTAAGGGTTCACACGTTAGTGCGTTAATTATTCTGGGACTGAAGTAAAACACTGTGCTGACACACATCTGTCCTCATTCTTTCAGAATACCCTAAATTATTAAATGTGTTGACCAGTGAAGTGAATCCCACTTCATATGTGTAACATGACCAAGGTCACGCAAGGACACTCACTGCTTTGCCCGCTGCCTGGCCCTTGCTCTTGTCCTTGGAGCCGGCGGTGGGCATCTCCTTGGTGTGGCCGTCAGGGATGTACAGCAGCACACAGGGGCTCTCCTTACAGCTGTGGGGACTGGAGGGAGATGGGCAACAAGCACCTGGTGTTAGAACCCTGAATATGCCCTGCACTGGCCATAACAACCACAATAGTAACTACTAAAAAAACAACTATTATTACAACAACTACTATTACTACAACTACTATTATTACTACTACTGCTACTACTACTACTTAAACAACTACTATTGTTACTAAAACAGCAATTATTACAATTGTTTAATAACTGTATAATAAATAAATAATTATTACCATTATTACAACAACAGCTACTGATACTACTACTATAGCAATTGATGAGATGGTTTATTAAGACTCCCAAGGAGCTCTACAGTCAAGAGGGATCTCACTAATCACCATCAGTGTGCAGCACCAACTTGTAAACGCTCAGTGCAGTCACATGCAAACAAATTTGTCTGACTATTCATCTCCAATTACAAATTGTCGTGTAACTCGAGAAATCCGACTGAAATCAGATTTCTGCTTGTTCACTTAACATGTACCGCTAAACAGAGATATTTCAGAATTCTGAATACTCAGATTAATGCCTCCATCAGATTCCTCTGTGCCTGCAACCTCACAGAGTATGGAAAGCACAGAGGGGATAGCGGCAACCCTTTCGGCCTGCTTCCTCTATTAGCTATAATAACAGTCAGATGATCTTAAGTGAACTGGGTGAGGTTTATTGAGTCATAGAAAAGGGAAGAACCTGATTGGCTCGTAGGGCTGATCGCAGATGTAGAAGCCCCGCCTTTGGAGCTGGATGATGTCACCCTTCTTCAGGTCTTTGAGGCAGGGGTCTCCCACCATCTTCTCCTCCAGCTGTGAAGACAACAGGACAGGTCAGAACAGGGCCCTCACCTGCTATTACACCAGGGGCGTAGCCAAAAATAAAAATCAGGAGGCTCTAGCCCAAAACACATAGATTATTTTTATTACTAAAAGTGCAGTCAAATAAACTGCAGTATTGTATGCTATTTTATGCTTATGCCACTAGTATTGACTAGAAACTGGCAATCAAAATTTTGCACAATAAAGACTAATCTCTCTCTTATCTAGTAAAACACAGGGATGCAAACACATGTATGGCCATGATATATGAAATAGCCATGAATAGCACATGAACCCCAAAACAAGTGCCTTCTCACCTTGCTGTTCTTGTTGATGTAGTCCTTGAAGTCGTCGTCCTTGCCCAGGACGGGTTTGCTGATGAGGTGGTGGTAGTTGACACAGATGGTGGGGATGAAGGGGGCCTTGGGGGTGGAGGCCAGCCAGGTGATCTTGGTGGTCTTCTTGTAGTCTGTGTTCTCCAGGTTCAGACGGCCCTCCAGAGAAGTCACCGCCCCGCTGCTGTTCCTATAGCAACCAATCGCAGAGATGAAAGAGACACGTCAGTAACCACTGCCTTTGCTGAATCACGACACACACTCGTGCCACACGATTGGAAAGGTTGTCTGAATTTGTAAGGGGGTAATGTTCTGCGAAGCGGTCATTCTTGTGCAGTAAGCCCTAACAGAGTGATGCAGGACTTATTGTTGATATTCTGTTATGATAAGTGAACGGACTATATGCGGACTGATATGAAAGAAGCAGGAAACCTGTTGCCATTGACAGCAGTCATTATACTTTTTCAGCAGTCATTATACTAAAATACCAGACCTCGGAACGTTGGAGTGGCCCATTTAAAGTCAATAGAACGTTCGTCAGCATTCTAAAGAGCCGTATAATAAGTAAGATTATTTGATGACTAATCATTGAATAACTAAAGCTCTCACAGTTCATCATGTCCTTTCCCAAAGCCACAAAACACAGTATTATACCATTTTGTAAGATATACCTTTAAAGCCAACTTCTAAGCATCATCTTTAAACTACATCTGACGACATAGGGTCATGGCATTAAAAGGCTTGCTTTTAGACCACATGGAGCAACGGCCATGCCAGCCAACCTGTGGATCTTGGTGATGATGATGTTGCCCCAGTTGATGAAGGTGACTGTCTCCCCCTCCGTGAAGGTCTCTGCGTCGGCTCCCTCCACATACACCTCTGGGCCATACCATACGGCCTTGGTGCCCACCTCAGCGTTCTACAACACAGAAATATCCAGACTCATTAAAATGTATATACTTATGGATAGGGAAATGGCAAACTTTTGACTTAAACACCTTATTTTTAAAAAATAATTAATGTGCAATATCACTGCATATAAAAGAACGGTAAAGAGTGCACCCTCTCACTCTACTATGTACTTTTTCTATGCCGGCAATATTTGTCATACATGTCTGCACTAGAGAAAGAGTTACTTTCAGTTTCATTTTAAATGTGTATAGTGTAGATTGGATATGTGTATAGTGACAATAAAAGGCATTCTATTCTATTCCACTCTACTGTACTCTATTCTATTCCACTCTACTGTACTCTATTCTATTCCACTCCATTCTATTCTATTGTAAAAGTGGGAATGCAAGCGATTACCTTGGGGTGTTTGGCAGCCTCCTTCATCTCCTCCTTGGCATCTGGGATGGAGATGGGAACCACCTGAGACTCTGAGAGGGCAGTGAACCTCGGAGCAACTGGGTCAATCACCTACAGAAAACAGAGAGAGAGACAGAGAGAGAGAGAGAGAAGGAGAGAAAAAAAACACATGCATGTTTTTAACTTGTGTGTGTAAATACAATTTTCTTTTTACTGCATGGTCACCTACGTCAAACACACGCATTCACGCTCTCCCTCTCTGACAGACACACACACACACACACACACACAGGTCATGACGCACACTGTACACCCTTCGGAGTGCATTCACAGGCTCCTAGGACCTGTGGGGGGAGGTGAGGGGAGGAGACCAGAGACAGTGATGGAGATGCAGACAGCAGCCACTCCCATAGGCAGGCAGGCGGGTGTGCGGGCAGCACACAGCAGCAAAACTAGCAGTAGCAGCAGCAGCACCGGCGCAAACACTGCAGTCAGCAAAGAAGGACCACTGCAGGGACATTCAGGCAGATTCACAGGCAGCATTCTATGCAGCAGGGCTGATGCATGCTTCTCTTGGGTTCGTCAGCATGCACCACCATGTCTACCCTATAGAAACGCTCTCTGGTATCAGTGAGCAGTTTATTGTGGTGTTGCCATTATCAGAGATGTAAACGAAAGGCCCGAATGAGATGGATAAGGGATACAAATAAATTCGACATTCATGTTATTACTGTGAAGCTGCCTGTAAATATACGGGTGGGTGTGGACACAAGAGATGCAGGTCGGCACATTGAGGCTGCTGTTGTGGGTATGGGTAGGGCAGCCCATAAGGGGGGAAAAAATATAAAAGCTTTGAAGGGGCAAGCGGCCAGGAAGGCGGCAGTCAATTTGGGCAGAGTGCACAATAACTGCATCTTTTCAGGGCCCAGACATCTCTTTGGGCAGGGTATGGACTGGCGCCACAAGCGACCCTGACTGAATCAACGCTTAAAACAAGATACTCGCCCTTCTTACTCTTTCATTAAACTTATTTAACTTTAGCATTTTACAGTTAACTTTAGCACCTAACTCACAAATAAACACTTTGCCTGCCACAATTTCACCTAATGGTAATTGTTAATTTGTTAAGAACTGCCAGTTTCAAATCTGTGCAAGTAGCCAGAATGTTCGGTGCCTTTGTCATGTTTCAAAGTTCCGCCAGTAGCCAGCACCTCAAGAGCATTCTTTGGTGTGCGTTACTTTTCTTTCTTTTTTCGAGAACTGCCAGTTTGTCATTAAGGTGAACTTAATTACAGGTACAGGAGCTGAAAGGTGAGGGACAACACAGGTGGGGTGCACAGGGACGGAATGGGGGGGTGGAAAGGGGGGGTGAAGATGGGCAGACAAGAGGAAGACAAAGAAGAAAGGCAGGAAGGCAAGAAAGGGACAAAGTACCTTTTTACAGCTAACTGGCAGCTTGGAAACAGAAGAGTGAGATGCAGTTTTAATGTCAGACACGCGAGGACAAGACTTGGAGAGGTCAGACACACACATACACGCTCAAACGCACACACACGTTCAAACGCACACACACACACACACACACACACAGAATGGAACACACTCAACACAGACTCCAGTCAAGGTTGTAAACCACATCAGCATTCATAGGTTTGATGTCTGGCACAGTATAGCAGTGTTTACAGTCTAAGATATTTTCAGCAGCTGGTATATTTCTAATGATGTACATGGTAGTGTAGTTTCCTTATGCTATCTACTGTTCTTGAGAGAGCTGGACAAGTTGCTACCCCCCAGAAAGAGAAAAGAATGCAAGCCAAGCCAGTATGGCCAAGGCAAAACAAAAAAATGCAATCACTTAAGATCCGCATGATTTAGGTTATAAATGGGCTTTTCGTGAGAGGAGATTTGGGCCATGGGAAGATGATGAAGATCAGTAATGGATGGCAAAAAAGGCAGGAGGTGGGGGGGGGGGGCAAGAGAGTATGTGAAAGAGAGAGAGAGAGAGTATAAGAGAGGAGCAGAGAGGGAGTTAGGGGGAGAGGGGGAAACAGAGGGGTCAGGGACATGCTGCAGTGCACGAAACAAGGCCGCCATGTGATGATCAAAATGGAAACTGGAACCCCCAAAATGGGTATCTCGCTCTCATGAAGGGACACAAACTGGAGCCATGAACACAAAAACCCACAACAGCAAAAATAAATGTGACGGGCATTCTGATGACAGACAGGGGTTAGACACACACACACACACACACACACACACACAGCTGGTTAGGGGGGGGAAGGAGGGTTTGGGTGAAGAAACGATTAAGAGTGTAACATGCGTTAGGAAATGAGCTGAGCGGAGCTGAGAGGGAAGAGGAGCAGAGGAGCGTTGGGAAGCCTGTTCAGACGTTCATGCAAAACTCTCATCACTGAACAAACATGGCAGCCATCAGCATGAGGTGCGAGTCTACGCAAAGCAAGCTGCTCTGCACTGCAGCTCATGCACAGCAAGAGTAAACTTAAAGGAAATGAAAGCAAAACAAAAACTTCACTTTGTCAGGCTTCAGTGTCTGTAAACATTAGCTTCTTATAGGGTAAAAGTAACTTTCAATCAACAACCTCCATACAGGTCAACGCTATTGACCAGTCTGTTACCCAGATTTGTCAAATTTGACAAGAGTATGCTCGTCCTATGCTCGCCCTGAGTGACACTGCATGCAGTAAGAGAAGCGAGGGTAGATGGGAGTGACAGCATTTCCTCATCTGAGACTTTTCTATACCCCTGTCTGCCCCTGTAGCGTTGAACTTTGGCATTTTTCCCATGGTTTGACATGTCTTTATTTATTTATTTATTTTATTTATTTTCAAATCCAGCCAATCAAAAGCTTTTGCTGCACTGTTCATTAAAACTCTACTGGAGGACAGCAGAAATGCTAGGCATGCTAAACACCTCAGGACCACAAGCCCAGATCGTCAAATCAGGGGATGAGGTGCAGAGGCAGCTCTGTAGAGGCATCTCCGTAGAGGCAGCCCTGTAGAGGCAGCCCTGCCAGAGTAAGGTGTGGACATGAGGTCTGAGACCAGGTGAGCGTGTATGAAAATGGAGGAATAGCGGCCGGCGCCTCGTCCGTACCTTTTTGTTGAACGCCCAGATCTTGTCCCACTCCATGTTGACCACAGACCTGGAGCCTCCCTGCACGGAGAAATAAGAGAGAAAACACAACAACAAAAAGTCAAGTCACAGGTCACCATCTACAAATATGCAAGGGATAATGGCAGACGAGGTGAACAGTTCTGTGGAAATAATGGCAAGGTGGAGGCAAAGAACTTCATGAAGTGGAGTGGAGTGGAGTTGCCTCTGCCAAGTCATCATTTCCACATAACTGGTCACATCGAAGGCTGTTATCCCTTTTATCCGTCTGTATTAAAGACCTAATTTTAAATGCATTAACCAAAGGATAAATGGTTCACTTGCTACTTTATAGCATCTGTTAAGAAAAAAATAGAACACTTAAGCGTTTATTTTGAATGGTATTATCTAAACAAAGAACAGAAACGAAGTCCGCAACACCAATGAACTCCCACAAAAACATAGGAGCACACTGGGGTTGCAGACTTTGTTTCCATTCTTTGGCTTTCCTTTTTGGTCCAGACTGCTTGAGGTGGATGTGTGAGGCTTGAGGTGGACACATAAACACAGACACACACGAACCTGAGCTGCGATGAACTGTTTGAGACCCTCCACAGTCATTCCCCTGCGCAGGACTCCTCTGACTGTGGGGAATCGTGGGTCGTCCCTGAAGAAGAGGACACAACTCGTCTGTTATAATGGGGTAACATACTTTCCAAACACACCTTTTTAATCAAAACCTAATGACAGAAGGCCTGCACACATTTATTTACTTAAAAATACATAACCTCTATTCAATATAAGATTATCCACAGACTGCACATGAATGTCATGTTAACACTTTATTATTATATGTTTTAAGCAACAACTTCTTCCAGGTTTTCCATCTACCCATTCATTACATAAAAGCAACAATAGAAAAAACACACAGATAGATAGTCAGCTAATGGACTCACCAGCCATCAACGTAGCCCTCGTTGACGAACCAGGTGAGCTTCCTCTTGGAGAGGACGGTGTTGTTGAGGTTGAGGCGGGCGTACTCCCAGATGTAGGGCTTCCTGAGGCGCAGGGCCTCGATCAGCCAGTAGTACTGCTCGTCACGGTCGTGGTACTCCGTCGTACGCAGGGCGTGCGTCACTCCCTCCACGCTGTCCACGATGGGGCAGGCGAAGTCATACGTGGGGTACACCCTGCAGAGGACACGAGAGAGAGAGGTGAGGGGTGTACACTAACTAGCACTAACCCAGAGGGCAGAGACGAGAGATGAGGAGGTAACTAGGACAGAAGAGCGAGTATATAAATTTGCTAGCCTCAAGTAGTCTAGGGGCTGGATCAAAGTCAAAAACAACGTATGCGACACCAGTGTGCTCCCACAAAATGTTTTAAATCATGCCATTTCGGCCATACGCCTGTTTACCTCTTATGAAGGGCGCATAACCGAAACATCATGATTAAAAACTTTTGAGAGAGCACAAAAGCTTTGGTGTGATGGTGCATGTAGCTCACTATCTCCCCTACAGTAGTGTCATGGTGTGTGAGGTAGCCATGTGACGGACCTGTAGGAGCTGCCGGTGCGAGGGTGGGGCTGGTTCTTGCAGCGGTAGAGGGTGGGGTCACGCATGCAGCCGTTGTTGGAGCTCATGTCCATCTTGGCGCGCATGCAGCACGTCTGGCCATACTCCGAGCCCTTCTTCATCTCCTCCCACATCTGCATGTTCTTCTCCACAGCTGCAGGGGACACACACACACACACACACGCACACATGCCCGCGCACACAGAAACACACACACACACGTGCACGCATGCCCGCACACACAGAAACACGCCCACACACGCACAGAAACATGCACACACACACACACAGAAACACACAGGCGCACACAGAAAAACACACACAGAACGATTAACACATAGTTCCAGACTATGATCAAATCTGTGGTTATGTGTGTACGCATGGCATGCACAGGTTTTACAGGTTCAGTTGAACTGGGCATGGCTTACAAAAAGTCATCTATGTGTGTGGTATGGGGTGTTTGAGTGTGTTTTTTCCATGCAACAGATATACAGTTGAACTGTACATGTATTACAAACAGTAATCTGTGTGAGAGTGAGAGAGTGTGTGTGTGTGTGTGTGTGTGTGTGTGTTCCATGCGGCAGGCGTACAGTTGCTGCGGTTGGGGGACTCGACCCTCTGCTCGCGCTCCTGCTTCATCTGTTCGGGCGGTGTGTCGTCGATGTAGGCCTTCCCCTCCTTCAGCATCTGCTCGGCCAGCTTCAGGATGTTGGGGAAGTGGTCACTCGTGTAGGTGAACTGGTCCGGCTTGATCTGCAGCATGGCCACATCCTCCAGGATCACCTGAGAGGGAGAGAATGGGTAGGGGTCAGAGGTTAAATTGCAATGGCACAACACACAGGCTCTCACAGGCCTGAGGGCCCCTTCTTGTCCTTTACTTACAGTGGTCAATGTCTCACTCTACTGTAATACTATATATACTGTAGCAGAGGGCGCTCAGTTTTGGCTGTCTGTACTGCCAAGGTCAGGAGATGGAGCTGAGGTGGGGTGGGGGTTTTAAGACAGGAAGAAAGCCAGATTACAAAGCTCAGACAACGTTGGGTTTGGCTGACAATTGTACAGAGGATGTAATGCACAAATGTCTTCCTCTATGGTATGTTTAACAGTTTTTAAGTACATTAAAGGCTCTCCCAGGCCTGAGGACCCCTTCTGGTCCTCTGGTTACCCACCTTCTCAAAGTCCTCCTTCTCCTTCTCGGGGTTGGTGTCGTCGAAGCGCATGATGAGCTTGCCCTTGAAGGACACCTGGTAGTGCTGGTTCAGCAGAGCGGCTTTAGCATGGCCGATATGAAGATAACTAACGACAACAAACAAACAAACAAACAATTAAGAGACCTGGCGCTAAAACAGTTTTCCCACATAAACATTTGCACTAAAACAGTTCTCACAGGCATACGGTATATCTACTTGAACAAATCATCTGTAAGTGTTAATTATTTCATGTTGTGGGAATACACTTAAAAACTACTGCAGGTAACTCTAACCCTAACCCCCTGGTATTACGGTAGGCATGAACCCTAGGCAGTTCTTCAGAATAGGGAATCATATGCAATCTCATCAGATCTTATGTATTGCAGGGGCCACTGCAGAGAAGGAAGCTAAGCTGTTACACAGACACCACCTCTTATGACATAGTGCCAACTTCTGTACATGGCCCATTTTCCTTTCACTATTTATTATTTATTATGACCTTATATGTACTCCCCTCTTTCCTTTGTTTCTACAATGCATTCTCGCTTGGCACTCTGACCTTGCGCTTTTCCACCTTTGTGTCTTTGCTATCGAATATAATTTTGTTGTACAGACTATAAAGGTCTTGAAGTCTTGAAGTGAGTAACTCACCCGCTGGCCTCTGGAGGAAAGCGCACCACCACCTTTCCCACCTCAGCCCCTGGCAGCTCCACAAACTTCCCCACGTCCGCCTTCTTCTCCTTGTCCTCGGACTAAAGACATAAACAGCAACAACATTAAAAAAAAAAAGAAAATAGCCCAAACCCATGTAGGCTGAACACAGAATGAGAGACACAGAATGAGAGACAGAAGTGTTGTGAAGGTTTCGTGGTGCTGAACCTACAGCCTTGCTGGCGGCCATTTTGGTGGTGGCCCACTTGTTGCCCACGGAGGCGAAGGGGACCTGTGAGCTGAGGAAGGAGAACCAGCGGCACACGTGGGGGAACGAGCCGCCCTTGGACATGATGGCCTGCCACTCTCCACTACCTGGAGACAACACAGGAAGAGAAAAAGACTTATTATAGGAGCATGTTTGTCCTTCAAAATATTAGGCAGTAGCCAGTTCCGGTGCCAGCCAGATTTCTCAGGAACATATGTACATCAGTATCCATGACAGACGAATAACCCTTGAATAACCCTTACCATGCAATACCATTAACTATTACCATCAAGTTCAAAGAAAAACAATGTAGCTCCATATTCCCAACCAGCTTTCAAATGCACATAGGGAGCACATAGGTGAAATAGCAGAGTTCTACATGACTTTGCAAAAAAAAAAAACACTTCTCTAACCCGATAATAATAATAATAATAATAATAATAATAACATTATTATTACTGACCCTTAAGGGCAGCCCACACGCACAGGTCAGCCAGTGTGAGGTTGTGTCCCACCAGGAACGTCCTGAGAGCCAGGGCCTTGTCGAGCTCTCCCAGCGCTGGGGTCAGGTTGGCCTGCCCGCACACACGGCGGGCACTGAACTCCAGCCAATGGTCCACCTGCAAGAGCACACACGAAAGACATGAGGCAGGAGCCAACCATTAACTTATTTTATACATTTTTTATTGTCTGGCTGTTGTTGTTGTTTTTTTAAATGTCTTTTATTGACCTTTTTACTTTTATCCTTTACACTTATTCAAACTGAGACATGCTGTATGGATCCATAATAATTAATACCAAATGGTACTGTGAGAACATTACTGTAAAATATAAGCACCACAAGTTGTGACTACCCACAGCCTTCCGTAACCCCTTCAATCCACCCATTCTACCTCCCTTTATCAGGTAGCCATCCTCAAACTACATACTCCCCCCTTTCCCATGCACAGTTTTAGACAAACAATCACTAATTTCACTCCTACTCTACCCAGTATGTCTATGCATGGGACAATAAAACATCCTTGCATCCTTGTAATCCTGCACAGACTAATTCACAAGAGGGGATCTGACTGTAGCGCAGAGTGAGTGCAGAGCAGCCACCTTACCTCCGTCTGCTCCAGCATGCTCGACCCATACAGGCCCAAGCTGGGCGCCACCCTAGCCAGGTAGCGTGAGATGGAGTTCACATCATTGAATTGCACCTCCCTATGGAGACACATGGAAAAGTGGAGAAGTCAAACCCATAGCAACAAACAGCCAGAGCTTAGTCATTCTCCCACACACTTATACATTATGCAACAGAACTTAAACTTAAAGGACAATTTCAGTGATTTTCAACTTGCACCTCTATTGCTCAAGCTATCAGAGACTTGCCAGAAGCGAAGACGTTGGCAGAGCTCACACAGTTTAAAGTTATGCCCCCCTTGGGTTAGCGGTCTGTGCAAACTCCACGTTCAGGGAGATGTATCGTTTGCGTCTTCAGTACTGGCAAGTCTCAGGTAGCTTGGGCGATAGAGCTGCATGTTGAAAATTGTCCTTTAAGTGTCAGTGTATCACTGTGTGCGCGTGTATGTGTGTGTGTGTGTGTGTGTGTGTGTGTGTGTGTGTGTGTGTGTGTGTGTGTGTGTATGTGCGCGCCTGCATACTCACTCGGACACATGCAGCTTGTTGTCTTTGCCCTCTTCCACAGACACACTCACAGCACCCTTCACATGCTCAGCTGCCAACAGCGCCCCTGAAACGGAGGGAGGGAGGAAGAGTGAGGAGGAGGGAGGGAGAGTGAGAAGGAGGAAGAGGGGCCGACAGTGCCACGGCCACACCTGTCAGAAGCTCGCCAAAACCAGCTTCACACTCAGCCACAAAGGGATCATTAGGCCAGCAGCTCCAGGGGAGAACCAGAGGGCTTGTTTAAATTGACTGGCTGGCTAAGTGGCTTGCAATTACTTAAATCAATGTATTCTGGACTTGAAATAGTGACATTTTTGGACAGTCTTGTCCGGACGTCACCGTACCACACTGCACCCATCCACTCAGCCAGCCAGTCATTTCAAACAAGCCCAATGTCTGTTCAGGCTAAGGACTGATTAGGCTAAATGCAACTGACTGGGTTTTTCCATCTTGATACTTACGGGCAAATGTGCACAATAGCAATCACATCATTTAATTAGACGCCACTATGATATTGTAGCACTGCAGATGCATGACAAAGCTGTACTGAGATTGGAATCCATTACTGTGACATTTTCCTCACCCTCGCACACTACATTAACTGTTGACCGGTCTTTCCATTTTTAAAGAGCACAGTCATTTTTAACATAGGCCCGAAAAAGAGGGGCGACCTCGCTTTTCGAGTTTTAACCTTTTGATTACATACAACGAGGCATGGATGATGACACGCACTGTAACAGCGCACGATAATTTCTGTTTGCTAGCCGTCACTCATACTGACAGTAAATAGTGATACATTTATAACATCGGTTCTTTTGAAGCGTACAACCCATACTTTAACGGGGCTTGCATCAGCCTGTCTTGACAGTACTCGCCACATGATGGCGCTACTAGGACATAATCAAGCAACAAAACATTACCTACCTCAGCCACTGCTGATATTTTCACGAATCAATTTCTTGTGGGAGGCTGAGATTAATACAATATATTTTCACGAAATTAATGTCAAGGATCTAATTCTGTATTAAAACTGGGAAAATACTAACAACACAACTTATACCTTGGATGCATAACTTGTTTTATAGTTTAGCTAACATAAACGTTTGCTCCATAACACTTCGCACTGACTCTGACATTTGCAGTTAGATTAAAATGGGGGGAAATGGCAAAAGAAAGCAATCTACAACAACAATTAGGCCATCGATTGTCAGAAATCACGTCTTGCCACGATAGCAAAAGCGAAACACAGGTAGCTAGCAAGACTTGCTGCGTGTCACTGTGGTTTGCAAGGATGACAGTCGGCTAAGTTAAGGTGGCTAGCTAACTTACTTGGCAAATACATCCGTAAGGGCTTAGACAACGTTAGAAATACACAATCAAAACCCTTTCCGAATGTTTTGTATGAAAAATGCATACCTAAAGGTGGATTGCTGGAGTTGATAGTTAGGTTCAACGCCATTTTCTCCAACGCCGGTTCGTGAGGAGTCTTCCACACTTCAGCCTACTCTTGTCTCCAAACCACCACCACGGCCAGCAGCCACGCAGTGAGCTTTTGTGCCACGCCAATAAACAACCCTGTCCCTCTCTGGGCTTACAAAAACTGGTTCCTCTTTTTACCATCTATGCGTTATGCGACAGTCATGGATGCATGTATTATTTCATTCGTTTGTCATATAAATGTATTGTGTCAATATTTTAATTTGAAGTTTGGAGTTTCAAAACTACTAAGTTGCCATTGTAAATCGTTTCAAGTGAGAGCTGGAACTCCAGGCTGTCAATGGTATAGTACAGAATGCACCAAAACGACCCCAATAAACGTTGTATAAATGTAATACATTTTAGTTTTCATGAATGTGTATATATCTTACGTTTTGGGATATATTAATGTGTTATATCACATCATTGTGAGGTCAATAACGTCTTCAAACCAACGTTTTAACCCCATCCAACAGAGGCTCTTACTGAATTGCTTAATTGTTTGAACTGAAGCGACTCTTCAACAAAGTTACATTTGGTTCCCACGCTCCAATTCCCTTCAGAGCATCCAGTGTCAAGACTTCAGTTTGTTTTGAACTGAGGTAACTCCTGTTTTACTCAATGTTTAATACCATTCAACAAGCGTAGGCCTACAAGAATCTTTTTTTCATTCTTCTCAGGCACATTTAACTTATTGACAGCACCTGTGCGCACGCATAGAATGCTTTGGTCATAGAATCAGTTTTCAAGACAGCTGGCTACCGTTTACACAGCTTCGCGGAATTTTCCGGGGAAGTTGTCTGTAGTTAACGTTTGTCAGTGTTAGATTTGATAAGCTTTTCACTGTATTGGCAGCAAATAACAGTTTTCCCTTGAATTATTGTTAACAGGTAGGTAACCTTACTGTTACGTTGTGCTCACGGTAGGCTACAAAACAATCGTTAGCCAGCTAGCTACTGCTGGATTGGCAGGGAACGCTTCCTTCTGTTGGGGGCAAGACAAGCCAAGTGAAAGCCATGAGGAAACGAACCCAAAGATGGTGTAAAACACCTCCATCAGTAACTGTGCGTATCAATCCCTCAACGGCACACTCTCTTAAGCTAAGGAGAGGCCTTCGGCTGAAACGGGCAAATGTCCAAGAAGTACAAGGCCCACCAGAGAAGACCCATAACGGCCGGGGTCATGACGACGCCTCTCAGAGATGTCCCTCGTTGTGTCCAACTCTGATCATTCAGCGTCAGGAGATGGCTGCCTTCTTCAGACTATTTGGTGAGAACATCTCACAGTTGTTTAAGTTTTCTTTGTTTTACTTATCACATATTTCTTGATAATAAATGTTATTAATATCTCTTGTCAGATGATGATCTTATACAGGATTTCCTGTGGATGGATTCTTGTTGTAAAATCACAGACAAGGTAAGATGATGTGTTATTTTACTCACCTGAAGTAAATTCAGTCAGTGAACATCTAGTATTTAATCACACAGAAGTTTCATATTTGGACAATGCTCAGGATCAGGAAAATATTGATAATTGTTCTTCTGTTGTGTTTTTTCTCTCAATGTAGTATTTGCTAGCAATGACATTTGTCTACTTCAAAAGGGCACTGTTCAGCATTGTTGAACACAACAGAGCCAACTTTTTCATAGCACTGTAAGTACACATAAGTGGGCTTTTCCCCGCAGCCACCCAGTCACTGGAAAAAAATGTGTGATGTGTATTTTCCTATTTAAGTGATATGAAATGTTTTCTTAAAAAATAAACTTAATGGCAAGGAGTACAATAAAAAGCCGAAGTAGGCTACTAATCATGGTTCAGACAGCAATGATGCTGCCGTAGATACTTGTCTTCATCTTGTATAAACACTGCTGTGATCGTGTGAAAAACTAACATATCCAGTCATCTCTCTGCCGCTCATTAGACCACTGACCAGAGGTCTGTGCTCTCCACTCTCCACTCTGCAGCTACCTCGCTAACACCATGGAGGAGGATGATGAGGAGGGCAAGTATGAGATCTTCCCATGGGCGCTGGGTAAGAACTGGAGGAAGCAGTTCCCAGCCTTCCTGAAGCAGAGGGACCGGCTGTGGGCACGCATTGACTACCGAGCAGCCGTCAGTCGCCGCTGCTGTGAGGAGGTAAGGAGGCCGGTTGTTTACTAATACCTAATATTTGTCGTTACAAAACCCTTATCGCAAATGTGCTTAAAGAATGTTTACAGTCTCTTAACAATGTGTATTTCCTTTATTTATGATGAGAATTTCCTGTTCTGCCAGTTATGTTGTGTCTTTTGTTAATGAGGTGAAACTAAAATTAAGACTTATATTGTTTGAATGTGTGTACCTGATATTATGTTGTGTCAGGAGGAAGATGTGTCTGATGGGCAGATGTGTGAGGTGAATAAGGCTAGGTGAAAGGAGATTTCTGTGTGTAATGTCGTGTGTGTGTGTGTGTGTGTGTGTGTGTGTGTGTGTGTGTGTGTGTGTGTGTGTGTGTGTGTGTGAACCTGCACAGGTAATGAACATTGTGCCGTCCCACTTCATCTGGCAGCGCGAGCGTGCGGAGCACCACAGCGGCGCTCAGCGGCAGTACCGTGACCGGGACGAGGTGCACCTCCCCCGCGGCCCCTCCGCCAGCTTACCCGAACCCTGTGCCCTCTGTGCCAAACACGCCGCCCTCAATGCCTCCTCCTCCTCCTCCTCCTCCTCCTCCTCCTCTTCCTCCTCCTGCTCCTCCTCTTCTGCTTCTTCCTCCTGCTGCCTGTCCTCCAGCTACAGCTCCTCGGCCTCCTCGATCTCTCCACTCTCCTTCAGCTTGTCCATCTCTTTGGAGAGCACACCACCTCCTCTTCCCCCCTCTCTCCCCGGACCGCCTACCAAGACAAGGACCTCGTCCAGGCTCAGGAAGAGGACCAAGCGCCAACGCTCCTGCATCTGCTGTTCCCAGGACCCAGCAGGTGAGGGTGTTGGTTATGGCAAGCCCTACCTAGTTCTAGGCAGGCTAGCACTGAACTAGTACCTCCGCTCAATGTTGTTTTTTCGCAAGGTACACAGTGAGGGCTATGGATTCAGCAATTACAAATTCTAGAAACCAACTGTTGAAGGAAGGAAGGGAGGGTTTTGTAGCTCAGTGGGACGGCTAAAATCGATAATGTTGCACTTAAATGTGAAGTTTAAATATGTATGGTGCGTTGAGACCGTTTTGATTGGTTGAAAGCAGGCCCAGTGCAGTAGTTTTAAATTTCACACAGAGTACAACCAGGAGATAAATGCGTACTGACTTAGGATACTGTTTTGACCTTACTGGGTGTTAAATGTCCTTTCCAGCATTGATAAGAAATCTTAAATAGGCACTCCTGCCAACCACTTTTTAAATGTTGCTTTGTCTGTGTCTTACAGTGGAAGACCTGGAATGTGAGGGAGAACCGGATCATACGATGGACTGGATTGGCGAAGAATAAATCAAAATATAAATGTAATATTTCAATGTATACTCTGATGTAGATTTGGTTGTAAAAAAGAATTGAATTTGCCATTTCAGGTGTCTATTTTTTTTAAGCAAAGACCTTTTTGTAACAATGATTATTCAAATAAGCTTTAAGTTTTACACTTGGTCTGTGTAAATTTGTTCAACCACGTAAAAAATGCACTTAAATATAAAGTTATCAAAATCCAAAAAAGCACACATTAGTTATAATTAGTTAATTTATTTTGTGAATAATACTGAACTTTTCACCGTCAGTGCCTTGCTTAGCTGTCGGAGCTCTGTGTAGTGTTAATGCTTTCTCACCATCAGTTTTGGTTGGTGAGGGGCAGTTGTGTATGTGCAGTCAGGAACGTGTGATAAACTTGTGGAACATGTTGGCAGTAATATATATGCGTACTCCATCGGGAGCTGCATATAGACACATGAGTGTCCCCAATAATGAAGAGGCTGATGAAAATACAGCCAAATCCTGTGTGATCCTGTGGTGGCTGTTTTTGTGTTTGAACTCTGATACAATAAATACTTTATGGAAAGTACTGTTGTTGTTGTTGTGGGGATAAAATTGTTACAATTTTAATAACAATAACAAGTAATTCAACAGTTTTTGAAGGTACTACTGGCGATTTTGTTTGGCAAAGTGTTCCATAAACATGTTATATAATAATATTCGTGTTATATCCCCTTGTGATCTGCTCACCCTACATGCTCTTTGTATGCTGTAAGATAACATAGCCTTTTTATGTAGCCCACACTCTTTGTAGTAGAAACAAACAATGTCCCACTACCAATTGAGTATCGTTCCTCAGATAGCACTGAAGATAGGAGCATGCTATCTCATGCATTTCATATCCAGCCCTTGGTTGAAATCTAACATTAGCTCAACAAGAGTTTTTATTTTTAATATTATTATTTATTTTTGTATCAATTGTGATCGACTAAGTTGCTGTAGCAGCCTTCCATTCTGATGTTCACCATTCTTTATTTATATTTGGGGAGTGAAATAGTTAGCCATCCACAATGCAAAATCAAACCAAGGACCTTGTCATTAAAACATTAATATTAGGTCTGCACATAAAAATGTTGACACTGCCTTTCCTGTGCATCATTCTAAACATAAACTTTTTATGTGCTCTCGACAAGATGAATATTTTCTAGAATTGAAACAAACAGAACAACCATTGCAAAAGCATATGTTTAATGGAAAAAAACAACATGGCCAAAACAGGCTGTTCTGTACATTCAACTGAACCATGATCTGGATTTCTTGCGATCTTCGGGGGTTTTCAGAATTTATTTCTGAATCTTCCGAAGTTTTACCAGGAATGCTGAAAGGCAATAGGGAAAAAAGAGATTCGTTTTTTTGTACAGTTGAAATCTTCTAATTCAGTGCATAACTCTTTACTTAAAACCAAATAGTATGTGGTCTAAACCAGTGGTTCCCAAACTTTTAACTGCTTTGTAGCCCTAAGAACTCCCAGCTTGCTATGACTATTTTTTCACATAATAATTTTTTACATATATTACATATGTATACTTAATCTTTATGCTAGTAAAAGCTGAGAACTCATTCACAGGTTTATGTTATGTACCCCTTAGAGTTGATCCAGGTACCACTAGGGGTACTCGTACCCCAGTTTGACAATCACTGGTCTAAACCTTATTTGGCTTCTCAATAGCACACACATAGACATGTATAGTCACACGCATACAGTGAAGCACTATGGTGGAGCAACAAAAGTGACTAAAACTTTATTTTCTCTTCACCTCTGACACAAGGGCTCACCTGTGTGACTGGCCTGCTCTGGGTGTGGTCTTGCTATATAAGGCACACTGCCAAATGGTCTACCACCTGGACCGCTTGCTTCTTCTGGAAATAAATAAACAAACAAACAAATAAATGAATAAAATAAATTCATAACATAATTCCCTTTACTGGAGATCAGCATACTTGCTTTAAGCACACTTTAAGCACACATAAAGCTAACAGAAAACAATATTTCACATTTAACACATCTGAATAATTTCTTTTACCACTCACGCATCTTTTTTAATATTTACTGATGCATTAGAAGAGGGTTTTTTCTCTCATGTACTAATACAGTGAGGTGTGAGGAAGTAATCTTGAATCCGGATCTTGACAGGCCTTCAGTATCAAACACACCTTTTTCCTCACTATTAGAGTCATCATCGTCCTCATCCTCCTCCAGGCTCTCCTCTTTGGGTGGTTTCTTGCTGTTGAAGCTGCCATCTTTCCTGATTGACGGGGCCAGCAGCCAATCCCGGTACTGCACCTCGATGATGCGTTCATAAACCAGAGGCAGTCTGGAGCATCGGATTCCCTCCAGCAAATCGACAACCTGTGTCACACTAAACACATTGGACAAATAGGGTTAAAGCATCGGTCATTACAAAAGCACTTTATTCAGTGGTTTCTCAGTAAAGACTTTTAATACACTGTTCTAGTCAAGATTAGAATGGTGTACACCATGATGAATGTGCTAAATTGATATCAGGCAGTATTGGTCACACCTAACTCAAACAATATGACTTTAAAAAAACAAATGTTAGCACTGGTATTATTTTTATAATAATACTGTACAGTTCACCACAAAGATAAAAGTGTTAAAATGTTACTGATGATGTGTGTATGACGTACTTTGCCAAATACACGGCGCACACAGCCCCTGGATGCAGGTGTGGAACAACAGCAGGCAGGACAAGGTGTGGAGCCACCATATCCAGTGCAATCTGGAACAAACAGGAGGCACATGCATAAGGTCTATGGAGTTATCAGAAAATAACTAAAAACTCTACACTGAAACTTCAGTTGGAAATGAGCCTGTAATTTTTCATCACTATACAGTGCTCATTGTTCATTTTTGTTTGCACAAGAAAAAATGGAAAAGTTTTACGTTACATATGGTACAAGTAAAGGAAATACTTTACTTGACTTCAGCAATGCTGCTCAAAAGAAAATGAATTAAAATATGCCAATGATAGGTGTAGGCACTTGCCACCTGCAAGCGTATGTCAAACACAGCTGCCCAGAAGAAAACAGTCTTGATTCAATAGCCTTAACACTAAAATATGCAACAGGGAACTGCATAGCTGCCTTGCTGTTCTCACCGAATGGAACCCCCAGCCCTTCAGGAGAGGCCCAGCGGTCTGCAGGTCTGCCTTGACAAACTGCACGTTGTCAGGCCAGTCCTCTCCTCGACGCTGGCTCCAGGATGTCCGCCAGCGCTTGTAGTTCAGGGAGGCTCGTCTGTGGTGGTCGTCCCTCACCTCAACGCTCAAAACTCTGCCCTTAGAGCCCACTGCAAGGAGAGAGGGACCGGGAGAAAACGTGTAAACTTGACAGCAAAACATATGCAATATTTTAGAGGTAAACATAAACATTGCGGATGGAAATGGACACAGGGAAAAGGGAAATTTCAGTAGAAACATGCAGGAAAAAGAGAGAGAATCAGAGAGAGAGAAATAAATAGAGAGAGACAGACAGACAGACAGACAGACAGACAGACAGACAGACAAATGCTGTGCATTTCATCCTGAGTGCTCACCTGCCCTGGACAAGAAGAGAGTCATGGCTCCAGACCCTGAGCCTGACTCCAGCACACAGTCGCCCTCAGTCACATCCATCATCTGAAGCATAGCTGTGCAGTCCTAATAGGGGGATAACAAGACCAGATGGAGATGGAAAAAAGTAAACAAGGTAAAGAAAAAAATCACATTAAATCCTCAAATGATTAAATATTATTGCTATTCAATGGTATTCATATAAAAATATTTCTTTTGTTGTGAAGGCACAAATGGCATACGTTCCAAGACATATCAATGGCATACAAAACTGATTTTACACATGATCAGATTTATGTGATTCGAAGGAAAGATTGATAAAGTGCTGGCCTTCATTTGACAAGTCACACAGCAGGTAATGCATATTTTAATTATATCCTCCATCATTTTGTGTGATACCTTGGGCGATACCTTGGGGTAGCTGATGGCTGGCCCTCTCTTCATGTACAGGGCGAACTCCTCCAGGCTGGGCCGGCGCAGGACTAACGGCGTGCCCAGGGAGGTGCGGAGGATGGAGCCTGATGGCCGCTCAGCGATGGCACTGTGGGCGATCCAGCCCCAGGTGCTGTGCAGCTTAGCACCATCCTCCAGCAGGAACATCTTTCGGAACTCGGCCCGTCTTTTCCTCCGATGCTCTGCCAGGACGAGCTCTCCGTAGGACAACGGTCGCTCTCCTGGGAGATGGACTGGAGCACTCTCCTGGGGACACTCGGCTGAGTTCTCAGCTGGTGGCCCAACGTCTGCTGAGATGACCCTATCACCAACTGACACACTGTCCATTTCCTCTACTCTAAGTTGGCTTTGGTTGTCCTCCTTACTGACATCTACTTCTTCATGTGTGTATATCCGTCCAAATAAAGCATCAATAGGTTTATTGCCAGTCTGTGCACTCTCTGATCCTTCACGGTCATCTTCCTTTGTGCCTTCTCTCAGCTGCCATACTTCTGACGTCAGACTCTCCTCTGGTACAAGACTACTTATCCTCTCCAAGGGTGACAAGTGTCTCCGCCTGCCAAACAGTGGTGGCCTTTTAAAGGGTAACCGTGGAGCGTCGGGGACAGGGCCCTGTGAGTCGCTCCCATCCTCCCCTCCTGACCCTGCAGCGTTTGTCCCAAAACACCTCGCTCTGGCACTGACATGTAGCCTGGGACAAACGTGACAGCTCTCTCTCAAAGCCCCACATAGTCGCGCTAGTTTGTGTGTGGCCAGGACAGCCTGCTTTAACTGTAAACTAGACAACATGACATTAGTTGTATTTTCTCTTGACGAAGTTTGCAGTTTAGGCTACAAGCTGTGTTTATGTTGACATAGTTCTCTACTCATCTTCACTCTTCCACTGCGGCAAAGGTCTCCAAATTGTTCCACCATAGGCAACTGCAATACACCGAGATGACATATTTAAAATGAAATGAACTGCAGAGTATTTGGCTTAACTAGCAGCTGTCAATGTGTGTACATTTGATTCCTAACTAACATGCATAGACAGAATAACATGACTTACTCAGGGCAGCGCCATATTGGAATACCACACGTGTGTTTGGCATCACAGTTTGGTGTCACTCACACACCTACCGTTGGGTGGTGCTATTTAGATAGAAGACTGTATGGGAATAGGTCTGTTAAAAGACTGGTTTGTTTGTGCTTAAGAATGATAAAGATTGACGAATTGCAGCAACTATACAATTCCAATAAAATTATATTTAAACAGAGTGGAATTTCAATACTCCATCATTTATGCATATTATGTAGAGTACCTCTACACTTTTGGTTATGGGACAGTTCCAGAAACTCACTGCGACAGGGATACATTACAATGTAACACACACTTCCGCTTCCAGTAATTTCTACGGCGAACAAAATCAGAGGAACCAGCCGTCTGGAGTATTCTAGAAAACGTGCCTCGGACACCGAGAGATCAGTCGCCGGCTGAAGAAGCTTTATCACCCCACCTGTATTTATTTATTAACAGAGATATTATGGCGAAGTGGGGAGAAGGAGATCCTCGTTGGATTGTAGAAGAAAGGGCAGATGCAACAAACGTCAACAATTGGCACTGGTAAGAAAGGGAGCGCCGTTAAAGCGAGTCCATTCATACCGGTATATTTCAGGCGATGGTAGGACATTGGCGTTGCTAATGTTAGCTCTGTTAGTTTGCTGACTGCCATGCACCTTCTTTTCCGATTTAAGATACAGTTTCGTTGGTTCAGGAAAAAATGGCATTAAATTTACACATTTCTGTCTATTTGGATAAAAAAAATAATGACAAAGGACGTGTAGATAGTGTCAGTTATTCCTGCTAAGGAGCTAGCTGAATTAACTTTTCAGGTGTGCACTTGCTAGCACCCTTACCCTAACGTTTGATCACCTTGGACAGCTCCTTCATTTTGCTGTTAATGCAGCCATAATACTTGGAATTAATACTTTGTAAATATTACTAATGAGCCTACTATGTATATTTAGTTACCGTTGGTAACTGAGAGCCAGTCTCTTAAATGGAGTCACAGTTATGTTGACATAGCTTTTTGACATAGCTGTTTGGATTTTGGGAAAGTATCAAAGTATCTTAATGTCACTCCGTGGATATTTTACATTATCTTATAAGGATGACAAAATGGGCAGATTAAGGCGAGCTTTGTCCTCGGAATCGCAGTACCTTTTCCGCAGCTTGATCACAACGTGGGCTAGCCGTGTTGACCATACTTCATACTGCAGTCCAGCTCATACCTAGCAGACACCACAGCATCATCGCCGTATGATATGACAGTTCTTTGTTTGCTACTATGTGTATTTAAATTCAACGCGAGAGTGAATGATTTGTACTAGTGAACGCTTATAAACATTTTTACATAACATATTAAAAGAAAACTTTTCAATCGTACCATCTCATGCCTTGATTGGCTATTACGAACCAGTGTACCGTAAAAAATAGGGCAAATGTATTCAGTGGTATAGAAAGATTGCATTGGTCGGGAATCGCCTTTTGTCCTGAGTAGATGTATGGTGATGTGCAAAACTCCACGGATACTAGTTGTGCAACTGCTGCTTATGGTGAGTTTGGTGTTTTGAGGAACAACGTCCTTATATGAAGGGGCGTGTGTTAGAAGTGTATTAAGGCGTAACATCCAGAAGACAGGCAAGATGATTGAAACAAGTCAACAGTCCACACAGGAGGAGCACACGATTTTTGTATCTGACTGAAGTCTCTCTTTCTCTGGGTTGTTCAGTGACCAGTTTTACATATCCCCTTTACCATAACAGAATGACCCAACGACATGCTGATTTTGCCCCATGTACAGGTTGTACAGGCTTACCTGAACGACCACAACTCACCGACCAGCTATGTCAGTTGAAGGTCCATAGGCTGCTATTTGGTCGTGCTAACAGGGCTGTACTGAAAGAGAGCTTGGAGCTTGAAGTGCTGCTGCGTTGGGTTAGTGAAATTAAATAGCCAGCTCATGTGTTTGGCAGCAGGACGATGTGCACACTCACTGGGCATCATGTAGCCTATTTTGTGTGTGATGTCATGTCGAAGCTGATTGCATTTAATACCCAGTATAACTCTTAGACTACTAGATTTAGTAGATGGTGGGCCCCAAACAGAAGGCCTTCAATTTGTGTTCATATAAAGGAAGCTGTCATGAGGAGGTCAACCAATATAGGTTTTTTTCATGGCCGATGCTATACCAGTATTTTACAACAAAAAAAAATAATTTCCATTGTGGTCTGTCTCTTTGTCCTTCCATGTGTTGCCCAGTCATGACACCAGTTATATGTCATGCAAAAGTCATAATAGACACTTCTGCCTCACTCTGTGCTCAGAGATGTGCATCTCTATAAATCGGACAAATTATGCGAATATCGGCCGATGCTGATATGTTTAAAAATGCTAAATATCGGCTCAATATGTATATATCGGTCTGTCTGTCTACTGTCATGTGCTTCTCCTCAGAGTGTGAATTACCCCTCAATAATCGGGGGGTGCTACCTTTTATGTTTTACATTACTTACATTGATATGTTGGTTCCCCCTCAACCGTGCTATTTTTGTGTCTTTGGGGGGTACTAGGTGTTGATTTGGTGGGGGAGTACTGTACCCCCCACAGCTCCCTGTAATTTGAGCAGTGCTTCCCCTCACTGAGTTTGTCCTCTTCTGTGCTGGTCAGGACGGAACGCGACGCCACCAACTGGTCGTCGGAGAAGCTGAAGGAGCTGCTACTGGGCGTTCGGGTGGAGAGCGAGCACGGCTCGTGTGAGGTGACGGAAGTCAGCAAGGTGGAGGGAGAGGCCTCCATCAACAACCGCAAGGGCAAGCTCATCTTCTTCTACGAGTGGAACCTCAAGGCCAAGTGGAAAGGTGAGGAGAGGAGTTACAGCTTTAAACACACAGAGAGCGAATTTCATTCATTTCATTTATTTAGTTTTTATTAGGGACCATGTACAATTTTAAACATAAATGTTGCCATTTGATGTATTGTACCAGAGTTAGCCAAAGGCTAATTTACATCTGCAGTCCCCTGGCAGGACATGATAAAAATAATTTACAGTAGCCTACATGTAAAAACATACAGACATACAAATATCAAACCCCCTGCTTCACTTACACACATATCGCTCACCCACACATACACACACACACAAAATGTTTACCTGTTCCCCATATACAGTGCACCATGTAGGGAACAAAACAATGTACTGTAACTGACACCCTTATGTAGCGCACTGTATAGTGGATGAGTTAACATTTCAGACAAGGCCACAAACACGCACGGCACAGCACAGCACATTCAGTACACACACAGTAACAGTCACAGTAATGGAGAATAAGGAATTTCAGCAGCACCTTAAGTCAACGTGTAAGACCCATATTGCAGTGAACCTTTAAGTGGATAAAGAGTGACACACACACACACACTCACACACACTTTCCCTCTTCAAAATGGCTTCCTAATCAGTATCACGCAGTCACAAAGTGCACTCCGATGCACACCCTCACAGCAAAATCAAGTTCCCTTCATTATGCGATATCAATACAGCAGCCAGCTTTGAGAGGAAATTTCCTTTAGTAGGCGGGATCAGGAAGTGATGTAGGCGGACCATGGATTTGAATCAGGTAGTTACATAGGAATAACATTTCATACATGTGATTTTTTAAAGCAGGAATTACTTTTTTTTTTTTTTTTTTTTTTACCTGAAAGTACAACCCCCATGTCAGTCAACACCTACAACACTAACATATTTCCATATCGCACTTTTTTGTTTAAAGTATCAAAGTGGTGTCACTATGAGTGTGTGATGGTGCATTGTTGCCACGCCGCACTATGTGCTTTGTGTATTTTCTTGCTCTTTTGGCCTTTGCCAATCATATCGATGACTCTATGATGACCAGCAATTCATGGAGCACATATAACACACTATAAGTTGGCATCGGTGCCCTGCTCACTCTGTGTCAAAGGGCTTGATAACCCATTTCCACTTCGGCAAATTGCTTTCGTTTGGCCAATAATGTGCAAGATTCCACATTCACCTCCACATTAACTCCTGAACTCAGTGAAAGTCATCAGGGGAGCAGTGTGAGGGCCTATTTCAGAAAACGGGCCTCTCTCTGCTGACACTCCACAGACATTGCAGTAGTGTGCCAAAGACAATTTGCATCTTGTACAGTACATTGCTGCTACGGTCTGCTCCAGTGGCTCTGTTATCAGGTCAGGTCCTGCTAATACACTCTCTCA
The DNA here is from genome assembly GCA_030347295.1 of Setipinna tenuifilis. Classification (NCBI taxonomy): domain Eukaryota; kingdom Metazoa; phylum Chordata; class Actinopteri; order Clupeiformes; family Engraulidae; genus Setipinna; species Setipinna tenuifilis. Next base: position 7,355,399 of record CM059278.1, read on the forward strand.
CTACACTACACTACACTACACTGGCTATAGTACAATCAGATCTTACTAATACACGCTCTCACTAGACTACACTACACTGGCTACAGTACAATCAGATCCTACTAATACACTCTCACACTACACTTGGCTACAGTAATGATGTGGTCTGTGTCACCATGTTCATCTTATTGTTTGTCTGGGCTGTGTGTCCCTTCAGCTATCACTGCAAAGTTTGTAAACAAACACTTTTGTAACAGTCTCCTTTCCCCTCATACATATGTTATCTGCTTTGTCCACTGGGTTCCTGTCATATACAGTCTATGGTTCCTGTGATGTGAATTAATGTGTAATACAACAGTTGTATTTCCCATGTGTGTGTGGTGGGGTGAGGGGGGTTGTATGTGAGGACTCAGTGAGATGTTATTCACGTTCTTGTGTATGCTTGTGACATTGTTGTGAAATGCTTAAGTTTGTCTTAACACCATGCTGCTTTGGAATTTGAAGTGACGTGTGAACAATATGACTCTAATGGGACAATTAAGACTCTCTGTTCTGTGTTCCGCAGGCATAACGAAAACTGGGATTAAATACAAAGGCCACGTAGAAGTCCCAAACCTCTCAGATGAAAATGACATGGATGACCTTGATGTAAGTTTTTGTATTTAATTGAAATGTATTATTCGTTCATGTAAAGGGTTCGAAAGCATCATTTATTACAAGAAAATGTGATGTGATAAATTACTATTTGAAATTAAATGGTTGTTTTGTTACGTACATGCTATTACTGCTGTACTGCATGTGGGTTTCATGTTAATGCATGTGTGATGTTTCCGGGGGGACACAGATTAGCGTGACACTGAGTAAAGACCAGCCAGACACTCAGCTCCTCACACTCATGAGGAAGGAGGGAGCAGAGAAGGTGCGCTCCGCTCTGGGCAACTACGTCAGCTCTCTCAAGACAGGTAAGACACACAGACACAGACACACGCACAACACAAGTATGCTTTCCTGTGTTTCTGGTGAATTACATTTTCTAAAATATGTTTTGTTTGCTACCCTCGGTCTTCCTGGGTGGTTGTTTATGCATGTGTTTTGCACCCATCATTAGCGTCTCTGACACCCCTACTGTGGGCAGTGGGCACTGTGCCCACGTACAGCCAGAGGACATATGATGATGGTGACCCCACATAAACAAAAACGCCATATCGCCAAAATGCAAATTGGGCAGTTACCGGTATTTCTGCTCTGTGTAGCATATTGTAGCATCACAGGTCAGCGTTTCACTAGTGAGTAGGTAGACTAGAATCATGCAGACAGTGATGAACAATGCCTTTACAATAATGATGTAGAAGGCTGAATGAAGAAACATTAACATATGGTAATAGCGACAAGGAAAGTCACTGCCTACATACTGCTGCAGGCCACAAGACGCTGACTTTATTTGCAAAATACATTAGATGATGATTGTGTTAATGAGGTGCTATTGCAAAGAGTGTACAGTATGGAAATTTACCGAGATACCAAACATGCGCTTTGACTACAATGCCAAAGAGCCAGGCTCATTGGTATGGCAGAGCACATCCACAACCTTAGTGATGGTCACTCCATCACACTTTGTGTCTGTGTGTGTTGCAGAGTTCACCCAGGGCATGATCCTGCCCACAGCCAATGGCCTCGCCGTGCAGCAGAGCTCCCAGTCCAAGGCCAAGGTGGACAAAACTATGGTAGGTAGTTGTGCAGCGTCAAATGTCAAGTGTCAAAGTCAAAGTCACTTTTATTGTCAAAAAACATATGTACAGGTTGCACACACAGAATTTGCAATGCTCCCTAGGCCCACAGTGGACATTAAACATCTAATAAACAAGACAGGAAGACATGATGACAAACATAATAATATAAACATAACAAAAAGTACAATAGGCTTGTATATGATACAAATAAGTAGAAACACAATGTGAAGTGTGTAAAGCTCAAATGGTGCCATTTAAGCAGTAGTGTCATTGGTTGTAGTGCACAAGTTCACTTCAGATGTGTTCAGTGTCCTGCTGTGAGGCTGTAATGGTTGTGGGCGCTGGTGGTATGGTGGTCAGACACTTCTAGATCAGGACTAGCAAACAGAAAATGAGATGGTTTGTTTGTTTTATTTATATTTGTGTAATGGATGCCCGCTGGCACAGCTCTGCATTAGAGCATTAGAGCAAGCACACACTGCTTCACACACACACACTGCAACACACACACACACACACATCAATATGTCTACATATGTTAAAGGTTGGATAGATGATGGATTTCTGAGGCATTTTTTCCCCTATTTCTCATAATTGTCTTTATACCCAGATAACCATAAATACATCAGATTGTCTGACAAAAGCAACAGAAATGTGTTTCACCAGTGTAGCTGCCTCCCAATGTAGAGTTGCCTTGAGGTTGTGGGTTCAAGCCTGGGGCTAGTCAGGATGACCTCACTTACATTTGTTCAATCATTCATTTATTCATTCATTCATTCATTTATTTATTCATTTACTGTCCAGATCGGGTCCAACTGCTCGACTCCTGCCGCCAACACCGGGGTGAGGATCCCCACCTGCAAGTTCACCATCAGGGACACCTTCATGACGTCCCCAGAGGACCTGTACAGGGTCTTCCTCAACCAGGAGGTACAGCGAAACCCCAGACCTCTGCTCTGCCCAAGAGATCTATGTTGTACACACTTCACTTCAGTCTCAGCTACTCCTCTGCTTTGGATCGTATCACTGGCTACATGCATCTGCACGCACGCACACACACACACACACGCACGCACGCATGCACACACACACACACACGCACACGCACAGACCCACACACACATAGACTTACAGGGTAAAATGATCATAGTTAGACATTGGTTTTAGGCTTTTGTTGTGTTGTTGTTGTTGTTTACAATGATGTTACGATGCTCCATCTTATTCCGCCCCCCCACTCCCACCCCTTGTGTGTAGATGGTGCAGGCCTTCACGCATGCGGCCGCCTCGGTGGACGCGGAGAAGGGCGGAAAGTTCCGGCTGATGGACGGCAATGTGATGGGGGAGTTCCAGGAGCTGGTAAGAGTGGCAATAGGCATGCTCTACTACTGAGATAGACACCCAAGATAAAGACGTGTTTCTGGTAAGAGTGGCTTCCTTAGTTGGTGAGATATAGTAAGAGCAATAGGCATGCTCTACTAGTGAGATAAAGATGTTTGTTCCAGGAGCTGGTAAGAGTGGCTTCCTTAGTTGGTGAGATATAGTAAGAGCAATAGGCGTGCTATATTACTGAGATAAAGTCATTTGTTCGGGTGTGAGCAAAAACCAAATGAAAAAAAAAAAACACTCTTTTTGGTATACTGTTGATGACCTAGTGCTGAAACATGTACGATTGTGAACATGGTCCAACAAATCAGCTTTCTTAGTTGGTGGTCATGGTGGTCATATCCTGCAGAAAAAAACAGAAGTTGCTCTGAATGTCCATGAAGACATGTATGCATGCACTGCTGAACTTAAACACTGTGTCCTCTGTGTGTCAGGTTCCTGAGGAGAAGATCGTGATGAAGTGGAGGTACAACTCCTGGCCCAGCGGTAAGAGAACACAAAGAGAACTCTATCACAGGGAAAAAAAGCAAACGTTAGTTGCTTCCATGTTTGGGGAACCACTTATGGCAGGGTCACATTACACAATATCAACCAGATTTTGCCACTGAATTTGTCATCATAACTGATTGTGAAAGGTCGGGCACAACATTGAATGTGAGTGTTGTCTCACAATGTGACATAATTTACGTCCTGCATTCTACGACGCACCGAATTTTGGTAGTCATATAAAGTGTCCATTGTTAATAGTGGGAGTCCTGTCACGAGCAGTCAATGTAGACCATATAATATCAAATCATTGTCTGTAATGTGGCCAGACCAAGATGCGTAGAGAGTTTGTGGTTCCAAGACCTTATAGTATGACATGATCAATCGTAAACGACAAAAACAGTCGTAGAATCTGATCCTGCGAGTGGATATCCTGCCAGATCCTTTTCTGTCTCTGAAGAAATTCCCATTACGTCACATTAACGCTGCAGTATGTAGAGGAAAACAATGTCAGATGTGTGATATCTAGTTTTCTACAGCATGTGTAGCTTGTATAATTCTACATTAGATTCATGCACAGGAGAGGGACAAACGGCAGTTGGGTTTGACAAACACAGCACCTTTCAATTAATTATGAACAGGTCGTGTAAAATGATTGGATGGTGTGTTTTCAGTCCTGTCTGCCCCACAGTTGACTAAAAAAAATTTTTTTTGTGTGTGTTCGAGCGTTTAGTTAATTGGTGGCTATCGGGGTGTGAAGGGGATTTTAAGCAATATAGTGTTCGAGAGAAGGTCCAGTGACCTTTAACATGAGTGTGCCAAAATGAAATGACATGAGCAAGTGACTGTTGTCCTTGGCAACATCTCATCTGTGGTCCAGGGCACTAAAGTGTGTGTGTGTGTGTGTGTGCGCGTGCGCGTGTGTGTGTGTGTTTGTGTGTGTGTCCCTCTATATCTACAGAACACTACGCCACCATCACGCTAACGTTCTCGGACCGGGGCGGAGAGACGGGGCTGACCGTGGAGTGCAGGGCTGTTCCCGAGAGCGAGGAGGAGAGGACGAAGGAGGGCTGGCACCGGTACTACCTCCAGAGCATCAAACAGACCTTTGGCTACGGCGCCCGGCTCTACTGAACGCTCCACAGACGCTGCCTCCTCCTCTCTGTCTCCCCCGCCCCGCCCCCCTTTATTGTTTTTATTTTCGTTCTTTTGGTTGTTTATGCACAGAACAGAAACTACTCCACGTCAGAGAAAGCAACTCTGCTAAAAGAGCCAACTTGGCACCGTTTCAAACTGATCAGATAGTTTTTTAAAAAGAAAAAAGAGAAATGTTTGCTTTTTCGTCAGAATTTTTCATCCTCATGTACAGAACAGACGGAACACTTTGAAAACTGCACTCTAGAACTTTCAGTGACAAGACAAGATGGAAGCGAGTCAAGAAATCTTCATGTATTATCTGTGTTTGCAAAATATGTGTGTATGTGTGAGTGTATGAATGAAATAAGTTAAGTTTAAATTGGAGCAGCAGTGTTTTACTACTCTGGCTTCCCTTCTGGTCCATGCAGGGTTGGACTGTGCCTTCACCGATAGAAGAGAACAGAGGTTTTAAGTATGGGCTGGTTCTCCTATGTTCATATAACTGTATAAAAAAATGATAAAGAGCATGGCAAAAACAAAAAAAGTAAAGCGAGAACTTTGCAAACACTTAAACACGTCTTTCTCGCCCTAATTTAAACAGAGCATAATTATTGAGCCACTGGTGGGTCCCCATGTTTCCTCTGTTTTTTTGAACCACTTCATGGATTGAAAAAAAAAAAAGTGTCATTTGTACTGAATCTGTACTGTTTTAGAAGCACTGGCCTGAGCTTAAGAAACCCAGTCCTTGGTAGGGAATTGCTTGTGTCAAGCAGCCACCATCAAGAGGCATTTGTGGGCAGTTTATTATAGTAAAAAGTTACTGTGTGTTAAAACCTGAGACTGAAATGAATCATGCTTTAAAGTATTATCCTGTATGTCTTGACGGAGCCACTGTGCCAGTGCATTGGCCAGGTCGACTAGAAAACAGCGCCTACTCCAGCGCAGCTGAGATTTACTGAAGTGCACAAAAAGGAAAAAAACGAACCAAGCAAATGAGCAATCTTCTTCCTTCGTCCATATTAATAATCACGACCCTTCACTCTCGAACCACGGCATCTTTATTTTTTTTCCCCCCTCCTCCACTGAAGTGTTCTTTTATGAATAGCAGAACACTTTGTAACCCTGTTGAGCCTTCATTCATTCATTTCATTATCAATAAAACCTTTCATACATTCCCCCCCCCCCCCCCCCATCTTTGTAGAATAATTCACACCCCCCACCCAACTGCGAGTGCAGAGGCCATCTTGCTCCTGAGCTGCCCGTTAGCAGCTGTACCTGCAATGGGCTGTACTGTGCAGTGTCAAAGAGAACTTTTCACCACAGTGCTGTACATTTATTGCGCAAAAAAAAAAAAATGCAGATCTGAAACACAGGGATTAGACGAGAAAGACCTGTAGATGTGTACAGGAATTGACAAACACAGCTGAATAAAGCTTTTCAAGAACAATCTTGTTGCCTGTACTTTTTCCCCCACCTAATGATAAACACCAGCAATTGCACCATCCAAAAGGTTGATTTCTGATTTACATTTTAATGAAAGGCAGTTTTACATGTGGTGTGAATAATCAGGTATTTTGCGCAATTGCAAAAACCATTTAATACCTCAGTGTTTTACAAGTGTTTCAAAGTACCGAAAGAAAAAAAAATATCCAACCAACAGAAAAAACACCTAGTACTTAAGTACTATTTTTACTTACAACATACACATCATATTAACACTTTCCATGTATATATTACATTTAATTTAATCCAAAATATTCCCATCAATCTGAACGACAATCAGCAATAAATAAGTTTATAACCTATATTACTCAGGGGCATTCATCTTCATTTAAAGTTTGTCTCCAATGACAAACATGAGGCAGCCAACACCACTGTGAATCATAAACCTGCAATTTAATAAATCACAACTTCAGTAAATTTTTGACTATAAATGTCTCCAAACAAAATCTGTAAGGATGACAATGGGCAAAGCCTGAGGAAGCAAGAATAATCCTACCTGCGCACGTAAGGCTGTTTTTGACTACACATCCAGACAGATGTACAACTCCGACTCCTAAAGGGGAAGAACATTGAGAAAACAGTCCAAAGAGTTTCCAATCACAAATTTCTGGGGCATGACAATATTATGGTAATCCCTCTAGTACATTAGATTTTATGATGAATGGTGAATACAGCGGTGATTCAATTCTGCAACACATTGCAAGTCACTTCTGCCCTATATGATGCTTTGCATACTGAAAGTCACTGCATTTCATCTCTGCAGGTTAAAACTGGTGTTGACGACCGACTTCCTGTCCAGGTTGTGCACACACAGGAGTGAAGTGTAGTACCATATTACGGACCTCTAAAGCAACGTTATCGTTGATGGCTCGTGTACCAAAAGAATTCATACTACTAAAGCAAACATTTCAACACTTGGCAGCACAGATCTGACTTTGTGTGGAAAAATATTGTGATGGTATCAATTTGCCTGCGTCAACCCATCTCTAGCAATCATACAATTTGCAATGAGACAGTACGCATCTATATACATCTCTGCACTGGAGAAGGAGCCGCTTTTAATCTTATTGTACATGTGTAGTGACAATAAAAGGCATTCCATTCTAGATTGTTGGTGTGGAAAAAAGAAAACACAAGAATATACACTAGAAGAGTCGTCCTTGTAGACAGGCTCCGGAATGACCCTCTTGCGCCTCTCCACCATCTTGGGAGCCTCTTTCATCTTTGATGGCTTAGTCTTCACTGGAACATCCTGCCACCTTCTCCTGGGAAAAAAAGAAAGAAAAAACAAATATGCAGGATCAGAGACTATTAGAGCAGGATCATTAAGAGCTCCCTCCACGTAGAATCCCATCAGTTAAACTTGTTAGCAACAGGTCTTAACTGTGATGCTTTGACACTGACAAATTAAGGCCTAAATTCAGCATCAGTGGCATATATTAAGAGACTGTGCCATTTGGGGAACAAAAGAACTGCCCAGCACACAGGCAATGCCATAGGAGTCCTCTTCGTAGTCCATCAGTGCCCAGTAATGGGCAACCAGGACTCGGAAGCTACATACTCCAAATTCCTACATATTCGATCTAGTACCACATATTCCGAATCACCTGGTTCTACCGGTTCACTTGGTAGATATGATTTTAATATTTAGCTTTCCTGCCTGGTTGAACAGTTAATTAGAATTAGCCGATTTAGTTGGTGGCCAAAAATATATAGTACTGGATTGTAGCTTCGGAAACTATGGGGCCCATCACGGTCAATGCCCCACCTGTTTCGTGGCCAGCTCGCCTTCTTTTGGTTCTCCTTTGCGGTATAGGTGACAAAGGCCCGCTCCACAGTGTCCTTAAGAAACTCGTACATCATGTCAGAATCTACACACTGCTTCCTGCAGACAGCAAAATAACAGAGACATTGCATCTCGTCAAACCACTGCCAATGTTGCCAGGCTCCAACTCCACATTCGAAGCTCACTAGCGGTTACAATCAACACCACATAGAATGCTTTTGCACAGGCTCTACAATACAAATAAATTAGTTGCTTTAAGTGAGTGCAGTCAAAACAGGCACATCAACACAATACATCCATAATGCCAATAGCAATAAAACCAGTCATTAATAAAACCAGTACATAAAATAGCTTGTGTACTACACAGCAGTATTAAAAAGCTGTGAAGTGCAAGTTAAGTGACCGTTGAAATTGATAAGCTGTATACCAGTAGCCTACAAGCGATAAGTCAAGTGAGGCATTTCCAATTTGCATTAACAGATCTGATGGCCTTAGGCAGATGAGGAGATTGTCAGTCTGTCGGTCCTACTTTTGAAACCACTACAGCGCCTCCCAGAGGGCATGAGAGCAAACAGCTCAAGTGTCACAGACATCGAGCAATTATACCTTGGCAGATCAATTGACCGGCTTCACTTACACGTGCTGAACTGATAGTGTCCTGCTGTTCCTCGACTGTGTAATCTGTTTGGCCTTTTCGACGAGAGATGTCGCAAACAGCTCCAAGATCTTAGCTGGTGCAAACGTTTAGTTGGCATAACTCAGGCACACGGTTTTTATTTGTCAAATAAAGCTAGTGGAAAGGATACATATTAGTACTGGCACCGCCATGGCCATTTTGCCCACGTCCGCATTCTTCTGCATGATTTTCTTAACACGACCCTGTCCAGCAAAACACCAGGTGATGGCTTTTAGCAAACGGAAATGAGTAAAATCATGCGCTTACACATTTTAATCATATTGCTAGAAAAATAAAAGTAGTCTTTCACTTACCGGTGAAAATCGAACATTATAGCGTCGTCTTCTTCCAGGCATTTTAAATTTCCCTGGTGGAGTTGGACGTTTACGCATTTTGTTTGATAGACCATGTGGTCTACTTTTATTGATCTGTTAGAGGAAGTAAATGAAAAAAAAATATGAATAAAGTGTCCCTTTTACTCAATTTGACATAAAATCCTATCAAATGAAGAAGTAGTAGGCTAAACCTGTATGTGGGACTGACTTTATGGGCTAGGACTGATTGAATCATACGCGACAGGTGCTGTTAATTACAGGTAGGCTATCTGAGACAAATATTTAGGTAGACAAGGGAAAGAAGTCTTTCTCCAAGCCGCCGCTAGTGAACACTTTTTGACGTGGAAGGATACAAAAACATATTTGATTGCTGAATATAAAACGATACCTAGTCTGCAATTAAAGGAAAACAAAGCACAATAAAACCATCATATGATATCAGTAAAACTTATAAACTTAACATAAAAATGATGAGTGGGTTCCCTTTCAGTAAATGGAAGTGTCATGCCATGTTGCCTGTTGTGTCTTCCAAATTATCATAATGATCATAAAGTGAACTTTCACAGGGCTGAAAACCTACCCGCGGCTGTTGGAAGTACCCTACTAACATTGATCAGTTTCTGTCAGGTCACAAACTATGTAGGCTGGCCTATCTATGCATGCAGTGATGACGGATATGTCAAGTCAAGTGAAGTTTATTTCTATAGCGCATTTTATACACAAAGCCAGTTCAATGTGCTTAACAAAAATAAAAGCAAAGACCAATATAAAAGCATGAAAGATAAAATAAATGTAATATAAGTATAAGGTAAATAAAAGACATATTAGAGAAAAGCAAAGAGCAATATGTAAGCATAAAAGGTAAAATATGTGTGTTGAAAGACATTATCTTTGAACGTGAAAGACAGAAGGAGAGATATAAGATAGTATGAACATCTTGCTAAAGTCTAGCTCATAGGTGTATGGGAGGAGTCAATTCTCCTTGGCAGAGGACAAGCACTCCCTACGTTATTACTACATAGACATCAACAGGTAGTCTACAGACAAACTGTGCAAGTGTAGACATCAATATCAAGATGAATCCAGGCAGCATGCTGTTTGTTTTATACATTGCCTCTATGTTGATGTACCCGTGTGCTCTAGGTAAGTGGACTTAATGTAAGCAAAGAGGAAAGGTTTCTGCTGTAGTTTAAATTGTTCTACGTGTATTTTTTTCAAAAGTCTAAGCTGTCTGTAGAATTAATATTTGAAGGTGAACCATCACAATGTCCCAGTACTAAATTTGGAACTACTGTGATTGTGTTAAAGAACTCTATTACACATTATCTATCTATCTATCTATCTATCTATCTATCTATCTATCTATCTATCTATCTATCTATCTATCTAGCTATCCATATATATATATATTGAATATATATATTCAATTAATTTCATATTGCTAAATAAATATTAAATAAATAATGTTTCCCAGGAGGCACTTGGTTTGAGGACTTTCAAGAAGCGGTTAAGGACTTTAGTCGAGAAGACTTAAACAAGGTCAGTCTGAGGATATGAATGTGATTATGCATTTTGGTTCTGTGTACTTAAAACAGGTCTGCCTGGTTAAACACTGATAAGAATGAGCTGGTTTTGGAAACCAGAAAATGGAAAATGAATGTGTTTGCGGGAGCATGGGTTAGGCATGTGTGTTATCTAAAAATAAAATAAAATAATAATAATAACAATAAAATAACAATAACATAATCATCATCACCATCACCATCAGCAGCATCAGCATTATTATTATTATTATTATTATTATTGCCATTATTATTCTTATTATTCTTACTATTATTATTATTATTATTATAAAAATACAGTTTGAACATTGTATGTTGACCATTTTAGGCCCTATGCAGTCACAGTCATGTGTGACACTGGGTGTGATCTGGATTATAATGACCAAAATAGCTAAACAAACAGCAAACAATAGACCAGTGGAAGCATGACATGAGCCATGACCTTTCAAGACAAAATGGGTGTGTGTACACAATCAATAAAGAAATCTGGACTGTCTACATTCACACCTACGGGGTTGTGGAAAGTGTGACTGTTCTGTCTTGTAACCAGATGTATGTGCCAAAAAGTGATTAGGAATATCCAAATTCAATAACGCTTAGTCTCCTCAACATCTGAGAACAAAAGTAACGAAAGTAAAATCAACACTTTTACAAGAAAAAATGTATCGACTGACTATCTCGAAGCCTCCACACTTGTCTGAAGATCCGGTAAAAGCAAAAGCTAGTTTTACTATAGTACATAGTGGAGGTCTGCAGTTTAGCAGCCTTTCTCTGCTTTTATTTAGCAGTTGATGTAAGTAGGGCAAGGCTAACACACAGTAGCGGGTTTAGGCACGGGCGAACAGGGCAGCCGCCCGGGGCGCCATGTCGTGGGGGGTGCCATGACCGCTTGGGGAAAAAAATAAAGTAAAAACTTCCGTGTATCATATCGCTGCAATCTGTGGTCTCGCCTGGGGCGAAAAACACTATAGAACCGCCACTGCTAACACACATCCTGCTTACAAGCCCCACCAGTCTTTGCATCTAAATGTAACTATTTTTCAATGAGTCACCTTGCTCCTGCTTGCTGTTGCATGGGTATGTTCTCCTTATGTCCTCCTTTTTGTAATAAAGTAATTACTTTAAGTGTAATGTATTAATGTAATGTAATCTAATGAGTACAGCTGTTGGATTACGTTGAATCAGGGCCTGGTGCTGAAACATGTACGGTTCTGGACATGGTCCAATAAGTCAGTACACCAAAAAGTGAAAGACAGTGCACTTTTTAAGTTTAATGATGCTTGAAGTCAAACCAGTCACCAGCACTTTCAAACCAAAGCACTGCCCATGATCAGGCTAAGAGTTGGCCCAGTGTCTGGCAGGGCTTGTGCAACTTTTGATGTTGTGTATGAATTTTCGTGAGGAGAAAAGTGCATTTCTTTTTGTTTTCCATGTGTTGTAGGAGCACCCAGAGTCAACCAGAGGAAATGACTTTAAAAATGCCAATTTCCAGTGCCCGGACATGAGTCCCTCTGCCTCTGTGCCCACCTCAGGTGAGGGCCAGCAGACCCTTCTCAGGTGTTCCTGAGACAAGCCCAAGTCTCACCTGTGCACAACATCTCAACACCTGTTTCATTTTCTGAACTTATTGCAGTGGCTGTGTTTGTGTTTCAGTGGAGCGTGTGAAAGCAGCAGATATCAAGGTTATCGCAGCACTAGGTGATTCACTGACTGTGAGTATTACACGCACTGATAAAAATTATTGGAATAAATTATTATTTATTATTTATTCACAATATCATATTGTAATACAATGGTTTAATGAACACTAGATTGTACCTAAACATACTGTACTGATAAACAAGAGATGTGGGGGTGCAGTGTGTAGAGCTCCCATCCCATGAATGGCCCCATGGAGACCCAGGTTCAAATCCAGCCTGGGTCATTTCTCAACCCTACCCTATTTCTCTCTCCCACTCACTTCATGTCCTGCTCTTCACTATCCTGTCACAAAAAATACTTTAAATGTGTAAATTTCACACTTTTTATCCACAATATCATGTTTTAATACAATCCTTTAATGAACACAACATGATACCTCATGTACCTCAACACAATTAGACCTGTCATTACTTTGTTAGCAGTATTTGTTGAGCAGTAAAAACACTCTTCAGACATAGACATAAATTACATTGTAAACTTAGCAACTAGGGTTGACCATTTCTGCCCTACTTGTGCTGTGCTGTGCTGTGGTGGGTGCACTGAGAAAGAACCAGAAGGAGGCTTAATGGTTGGAAGCCTTACTTTAAGATCAGATCAGATCAGATCAGATCAGATCAGATAGGATAGATACTTTATCAACCGTGGAGGAGATTTAGGATTAATATTACAGTAATCTTATTGGTGGATCACTAAAACAAAATGACTTTAATTGACTGTTCGATTGATGACTTTGCTGTGGCAGAAACCCATAGCTTACTTTTGGTAAAGTATTTAATGTGTTGTATTTTCTGTGTCTCAGAGTGGAGTTGCAGCCAATGCATCAAGCATTTTGGAAGTGCCTATTGAATATCGCCATCTCTCATGGAGGTAAATAAACCATTTTCACTAACTATTATGAAATATGAATTGTTTTTCAACCAAGTGATATTGTGATATAATGTGCTGTGTCCATGTGCATAAACACAAATGTTGGATTATTGTTTTTTCCTTCTAGCATTGGAGGACACGGATCATATCAAGATGTTATAACACTGGCAAGTAAGTTTGCATGTTATTGTCTATATTCCCAGACACAGAATTCACTTTACTTTATTTCGTACAGAGGGTCTGGCTGTGGTTTCATTGACATGGTTGCCTCAGGCAGCATCTTGCCTGACTAATCAGCGAACAATTTCTTCCTGGAAGTGTAGACACTGCTGAAGTTTAAAGTCACTGGATCTGCCTTTACCCAATCGCTAACATCTGGTCGTGACTCCTCCTCTGTTCGCTGGTCAGGCAAGATGCTGCCTGAGACAACCATGTCAATGAAACCGCAGCCAGACTCTCTGTACAAAATGATGTAGTATGAGGCTGCTTTACCCAGCTAGTGTTAGATAGCTTGGTCAAGGGCATCTCAGCCATGGATGTAGGTGCAGAAAAGCACTACAGGAATCGAACCTTCAACACTCAACATTTCAACACCTTTTAAGGCCTTAACCGACTAACTCTTTTAGGCCACATGAGCCCCCATGACACTAAACCTGTATGACCTATAACCGTTTCCACCATCAAACCTCAAGAGCAGGAAGAATAGTCAAGGCAGGAAGAACAGGTCTTAAGAACAGGCCAGGCATCCAATGTTCAGACACACCAAAAAAAAAGCTGACTCAAACAACATATGCCAATGAAAATCTTGAAAGTAAAAATGGAAAGTCGAAGTGAAAATCTTTTGTGCTGATGGTTATTTAGGGTGTGAGGGCAAACAAAATTGGTTGTAAATGAATAACTCCCTCTTCTCTGAAGACATTGTGAAGCTCTTTAACCCTGATGTGCTAGGCCCTGCTCCGGCAATTACCGTAGTTGGACAACCCACAACTTTACAGCAGACAGGGTTCAACTTGGCAGTTTCAGGAGCTAACACACTGTAAGGCTTGCTTATTTATTTGTTTGTTTGCTTGTTTGATTGTTTGTTTATTTGTTTGTTTGTTTGTTTGTTTGTTTGTTTGTTTGTTTGTTTGTTTGTTTGTTTCTTTCTTTCTTTCTTTCTTTCTTTCTTTCTTTCCTTCTTTCTTCATTTAAATGGTTAAAATTACACCACTCTCAATTAAAACAAAAGAGAGATCAGTGATTTCTCCTGTTGTAGAATTGTCTTGTGGCATTGTGACAGTGTGATGACAATTTATAATTTTTATATTATGCAATTCATAAAACACATTTTTTTTTTTTTTTTTTTGACAGAAACTTCCCAGACCAAACAAGAAACATGATCAACACCTTAAAAAACTATACAGTATGCCTTATTCCACTGATACCTTTTAAATGTTAAAAGTTATGTTATACATAAATAAATGTTATACATCAATACAGTATGAAAATGAATTTGTAATAAAATGTAAATTGCCTGTACTATTTCTGTGTTTAAATCTGTAGTTTCTTGTCTTTTTCCCTTAGGGCTTGAACTTTACAGAGGACTGGAAACTGGTCACTGTGCTCATTGGACTCAATGACATTTGTGATCACTGCAAAAACAAAGTACACAGAACCCTGATAGATGCATACAGTGTTATATGTTATATCGTAAGCAGAGGTGGACAAACCGACTTGAGAAAGTAGAATTCCTGCCATATATTCCTTCTGCCTGTGCTCCTAACATAAGTGACTTCACTAATTAGCTCATCTAACCTGGCTGAAGAGGTGTGCTAATTAGGATCAGCTGATTCAGTGGAATTTGCTGAAACAAACATGTGGCAGGACTTTCTGAACCCGGGATGTCCACCTCTGATTGTGAGATACATTAATGTAACACATGTCATTATTTTATCAGACCGTCTTTTCTGTGGATAACTTCATCAACCACATGAATGAGTCCCTTCAAATGATGATGGATGAGGTAATTTCTGACTGCCTGATAACATTTGAATGTAGGCTGTTAGCCTACTTTGTCATTTTATATACAACCTAGATAAACATGTGTGTTATTGAGTTATTGTATTTACACACACACACACACGCACACACATACACACACACACACACACACACACACACACACACACACACACACACACACACACACAAACACACACATACATTACTATGTGATTGATTCTATAATGCATTACTGTATTTGTCATCGTCCCTCTATCCTGATATACTATGCCTCAGGTCCCCAGACTGATTGTGAACGTGGTGCAACTCCCGATCATCGAGCCCCTGAGGCAAGTTCAGAAGCCCACCCCTGCCTGCCAGTTAGCAAGGTATGATGGGGTATTCTTTTGAAACTCGGTTGTCGGTAACTGCGAGTTCGTCCTCCCGATATCCAATGTAAATGCGTTCTATTGTGACTGTTGGGAAAAACATGGATGCCATTGACAATTTAATGCTTGTTTTGGTAGCGTTTGCTCGGACAACGACGTAAAATAGAACTCGGAGGACCTCAAATTGTCCCGAGTTGCTGTTTCGGAACTCCGAATTATTGCCCGTTCTTTTGCACTTTTCCCGAGGCGGAGGTCGGGTTTTTCCGAGTCCCGATGACAAAAGAATACCCCATGACTCCCCACCTCCCCCCTACCTTCTCCATAGAGAACTACTCCCTACGACTCCCTACCACACAGAGAACTATGGCTCCCTACCTCATAGAGAGCTATTACTACTACCTCATAGAGAACTATGACCTGTTACCTCATAGAGAACTATTATTACTACCTCATAGAGATGTATGACTCCCTACCTCATAGAGAACTATTACTACCTACCTCATAGAGATGTATGACTCCCTACCTCATAGAGAACTACTACTTCATAGAAGTTTACGACTCTCTACCACAAAGAGAACTATGACTACCTACCTCATAGAGAACTATGACTACCTCATAGAGAACTATGACTCCCTGCCTCATAGATGAGTTCATATCTGTTTTTTTTATTGATTAATCAAATTACTATCCCCTGTGAACATTAATTGCATAATACTTTGTTTTATTCTGTAGTGTAAGAAGCAATTTCCTGTCACCTGTTCTAGCTTTTGCTTTGGAGACTTGTGAGTCTTTATTTTGTAATATGATGAGTTAAAAAACACAACCCTCTCTGTTTCCAGAGTCTTCTGTTCCTGTTTGATTTTAGCAGAGGAGAACTCTACAGAACTGATGGAACTTGTAGAACTCAATCAACAATTCCAGGTAGGTAGGCCTGGTTACTGAGTGACATCATAATGGCTAGTTGCCACCTGTGCTGTTAAATTTTTTATGGCACCTGTGTATATTTTATTGTATAATATCGTACCATATCTTACCATTTTATTGTATAATATCTTACCATATTTCCAGCTGTATTGTGTAATCTTCCTAGATTACCGGTATTGTGTAGTGTGAAAGCTTTAGTATGTCATTATTAATAGTTTCTAAAGTTGTTGGAATTCACATATCCATACCTAAAAATACAATTTAGATTCAAAACTCCAGTCAATTTTAATTACAAACAGAAAAACCCAATTAATTTAAATGACCCTATAAATCAAGGAATACAAGGGATACAAGGGTGTTTTATTGTCACTTGCATAGACATACTGGGTAGAATAGGACATACAGTGAAATTAATAATAAATAATAATAAGACATTTTATTTATATTGCCTAGTGATTGTTTGTCTAAAACTGTGCATCACCTTATTTAATAGCCTAAGTGTTAAGAGTGTGCGACGTCAATACTGAGACAGCATTAGACCCACTTGCCCTGGAACGCTACTAAACAACTCTTATCTCACATCTTCCTCATATTCTGCATTTCCCACTTCAGGTGAGGCTGGAGGCACTCATTCAGAGCGGCCGGTTCTTCAAAGATGACTTTGCAGTGGTTCTCCAGCCCTACCTCGCACGCACAGAACTTCCTAAACTGCCTGTAAGGTCACACTGCACTCCTGAGAACAAGGAACTCAGCACCGTACAACATGAACAAATAGTCAAGCTTTATGCAATGATATGGGTATTTTTATGACGATTGTAATTTGAAAGGTTCCCTGCTGTTGTGCTGTTGCCCTCTTGGCTTGTGTTTAGAATAGCACGGTAATATTACAATATAATAATATTACATACTACTAACTACATGCTACTAACTACTAACTACTAACTACCAACTACTACAAACTACTAACGATAACAAACAGTCATGTTTTATGCAATGATATGGATATTTTTATGACGATCGTAATTTGAATGGTGCCCTGTTGTGCTGTTGCTCTCTTGGCTTGTGTTTAGAATGGCACAGTAGACTTCAGTTACTTTGCTCCTGACTGCTTCCACTTCACTGTTAAAGCCTATGAGGAGCTGGCCAAGGGGTTGTGGAACAACATGGTGAGAGCCGCTGCACACATTTACTTGATCTGTGAACTTGACCTGTGAAATACAAAGGTCAGACTGTCTAATTAAATTGTTTGCAAATGTATTTCTTTGTATAAATTGCAAAAAAATGTCTTATAGTGTACACAGTGGAGATTTATCTCCACAGCAAGGGGGCTGCGGGGAGGGGGGGGGGGGGGGTGTTGGAGTAAAGATGATTCTAAAAGCCTGGCATTGAAGGGAGCCCCTTGTGGACACTTATTGTTATTATGTTATACTATTACCATGTAATATTATTACTAGCATGTAATTATTACTATTTAATACCATTGTTATTATGTAATAATACTATTATTATGTATTATTATTATTATTATTAGGGCCTGATGTATCTATGGTGCCTCTACTCAATACTGGGCTTACAGTAACATATTTTCCTGAAAATGACCTGCTATGTGTACTTGCAGGGGATGCATGTGTATGATACGATGTATTACTATATGGTTGTCTCTATGCAATAACATATTAGAGCCATGTTAATCCCATTCAGTTCCAGCCGGAGGGTGAGAAGGACATGTTAGCCAACCTGACGGACCCAGTGACACTCATCTGCCCCCCACAGGTAGTCTGCTTAGTGGCACCTTTCAGTAGCCTCGTAAACCAGCCCCTCGTACTTCGTTTCATTTTGTAGGGTCTTTCTGTGCTGTATTGAGAAACGTTTTCTTACTGGAGGTGTAGACTTTAAACTGAAGTTTAAAACGATTGGATCTGCTTTTAGCCAATCACTAATGTCTGGTCGTGACATATGCAATTAGCCTGACTATAAGCCTGCCTACGCACTACAATTCAAATGTAACACACAAAATTGCTCTGTTTGCTGATTGGTTAGGTAAAATTCTGCCTGAGACAACCATGTCAGTGGAACCTTAGCCAGACCCTCTGTACAAAATGAAACGAAGTACGAGGAGCTGGTTTACCACACTAACCTTTCAGTGCAAATGCACAAAGGATAAAGCTACATTCATGTCTTGACACTGAAACGTCTAAGCTATAGCAGAGGTGTAATTATTTCTTTGATGACATTTTGTATGTCAACAATCACCATATCTCTTAAGTTTCATTGGTAAAATGAGTGCTTCTTCAGCTGATATGATAATGTCATCTTTAGGAACACTACGATAAACCAGGCTGAATGTTGCTTCTGTTTTGTTTTTCTTTCTTTCTGTCACATTGTTTTAGGACCACCCATACATACGCACCAGGGCTTCAGCTGCTACACAAACACAAGTCCTCCCGACTCTTGTGATTCTAATCGCCGTCCTGACTGCAATGTTTTTACACTGATGTTCTGCAATGCCACTTAACATCGTTCAACTACCAACCAGCATAAAACTGTCTAGCTGCTGATGTACCTCAAGTAGATTTAACAATGAGTCATTACATGTGTAGCTCTGTGTTATTTAAAATGGACATGAATGTGGGTGACTTGTTATGTGTTGGTGAGTGCAATAATGGCAAATGCCTGCAGAGGGCAGCATTTATTTTTTTTGCTAATGTTCTGTCTGTTCCATCTAGCTTATTTTATTTATTTTAAATTGCCATATTTTATTGATCTGTTTAGTAATATTTGAAGTAGTAGTTTTATTTTTGGTTTGTTTGAGTAAAGGCCATTGAATGACAGTTGTACAGCATCATGAGCTGCATAAATAAATCTAAACTTGAACCTTATTTATTGTCTCTTGATGAAACCATGCTATGGGATGTGTCCTACCAATGTCCTGCAACCCAATTTCACATTTTCCAACATAAACAGTGGCAACCAGCATGACGTCATCCAGCTAGAGCTATTGGCTGGTTGTATAAATAAACCGTTATAAAAATAGTGTGTTTTTATTCATAACCATAACAGACGCAAATCAATTTGGGGTTTATGACTGAGAGATGGAACCATGCTGAGAAGGTCATAAAGGACTCAGTATGCTCCTTAATGATCTTCACTCTTCAGCAGCAGAGGTGTAAAAGACCTAATGAAACAATGCCTTCATCAACTACATTTGAATTTAATGGAGGAAGTCTTGGTGTGTGCAAAGCAGAAGTTTACAACCTTGTTTCAGTGACCAAGTCAAAGGTTGCAACATGTATAGCAATTCAGTGTTTGTAGAAAATGACTGACAAAGGAGAAAAAATAAGAATTGACCTGGAAAGTTATTTAAAGACAGTCGGATAATTTACTTTTGAAATAACAATAATTGAAGTCACTTGACATTGAAATCACCTGACATAAAGTTTGGTAATCATTGGGAAAGTAAAGACATGTTTTAGGAATAGTATTACATATGTCTAGGAAAAAGAAGTCCCAGGAAAGGAGTCCCAGGTTTTATATTTGAAAATAATGAATTCCCAATGCAAAAAAATTCTTAAATCCAAAGTAGACTTTTCCCCGTGTTGAGACAGAGCCAAGATCAGATGTGAGTGGGAGTGGTCAGGTACAAGTGCTCTTTGCTTCGCTTTGTCTGGAGCGCAGCACACCTGACGTGACCACACAGACACAGGTACAGACACAGGTACAGACACCGTCAGGCACAAACAGAGCCAGTGGATTAATCAGCAAGATGCGAGTCCTCTTTTTTTCATGCATAGCTTTAATGGCATTCCACCAGTGTGCCCAAGGTAAGTAATATCAAAGACATCAGAAAGTGTTAACTTTAAGCTCTTTAAGCTCTCATGTTTGTTTTTGTAATCAAATTTGATAAGTCTTTGTTTTCTGGTGTTTTTTCTGTTAGTTGTTGAAAACTTAGAACATGTCACAATAGCACTAATAATAATAAATATTATCTGTATGAATATAATATCTTTAAAAAAACAACCTTAATCACCTTGTCATTAGTTTGATGCTCCTGTCCTCAGTTAGTATGTAATATATCACACATGTTCTTCAGCAGGCACGTGGATGCAGAACTTTGAGAAAGCGGTGAAGGATTTTAACAAGGAGGATCTAAGCAAGGTCAGTTGAAGGGCATACCTACGAGATATAGAGATCAAAGAAGGTGTGAGGGGATGCTAATTTTGGCGTTGTGAGCAGAATCCAGTACAGGCACATTGCTGGTAGAGATCCGCTTGGCACCCTGAGGAGGACACAAACAAAAACAAATTTAACTGTAGTATTTTGTAGTGTGTAGCTGTACTACAAATATATAATTATATAGGTGTTATTGTATTATTTGTGAATATATGTGAGTATATATGACTTTAATAATAATATACATGTTTTCGCCCAGGTTTGTGGCCACTGTAGTGAAAAAGTTCAATACAGCATGCATTTAATTGTATGATATGTATTTATTATGTCAGCAGTTAGCTGACATTGTTTCTGTTGTGCCTTGTTGTAAATTAAAGTGGCTCAGAAAACCATGGACTCCTCCAGACTTTTGGGTTTCTTTTTTTCTCTGCTTTTGTAGGTGGACCCATACTCGACCAGACCAAATACCTTCAAGCATCCTCCTTTCCAGTGCCCGGACATGAGTCCCTCTGCCTCTGTGCCCACCTCAGGTGAGGGCCAGCAGACCCTTCTCAGGTGTTCCTGAGACAAGCCCAAGTCTCACCTGTGCACAACATCTCAACACCTGTTTTACTTCCTGAACTTATTCCAGTGGCTGTGTTTGTGTTTCAGTGGACCGTGTGAAAGCAGCAGATATCAAGGTTATCGCAGCAATGGGTGATTCACTGACTGTGAGTAGTCCATTACACATTGTGCTCTATAGCTGCAGATTGGTTGTGTGTGTGTGTGTGTGTGTGTGTGTGTGTGTGTGTGTGTGTCTGTGTGAGTGTGTGTGTGTACATTACTAATTTTTACTTTTTCTTTTTAAATCTCAGAGTGGCATCGCTGCCAATGCAACGAGCATTTTGGGAGTGCCTATTGAATATCGCCATGTCTCATTTAGGTACAGTAACCATGTTTCTGAGAAATTAATAAAAAAACAAACCAACAAAAAAATAAATAAATAAATAAACTGACTTTATTAGTAACTATCATCCCAATCTTTCATAGCAGGAAACAGTAGCCTGGGGGCAGCTGTGGCCTAGTGTTGAGAAAGTTGGTGTTGGGATTTGAGGGTTGCAGGTTTGAATCCTGTTCCAATAGGAAGAATGGGGCTGAAGGAGAAAAGAACAAGTGCTCTCCTTCACCCTCATTCATAGCTGAAATGTCCTTAAGCAAGGCATTTAACCTCCCATTGCTCCAGGGACTGTAACTGAAACCCTGTACCTAAATAACTGTCATTTGTTTAATCGCTCTGGATAAGAGCGTCAGCTAAGTGTAATGTAATGTAACAGTGGCTACCTTTGGCCATAATTTTGGCAACTTGATACTAATTGATTACTTGGTATTGCATGCTTGCATGTATTTCAGGTCATAAACATGACACTATAAAAACGTTTCATTTCCTTACAGCATTGGCGGGCATGGGACGTTTGAAGATGTTATCACTCTCGCCAGTAAGTTGGAAAGTTAATGTCCATGTATGTGTCAGTGCAAACAAGACAGTCTATTGACTGTTGTAGATGTGAGAACAATTGAATCAGCTGTGAGCAGAGGTGACAGTCCTGGCTTCAGAGAGTAAAAACCCTGCCATGTATTCATTCTTGCTGTGCACTTAACAAAGATGATTTGACTAAATAGCCGATCTACCTGTCTGATGATTTGTGTACTCATTAGGATGAACTGGTTTAGAAAGTGAGTGCATGAAACATGTGGCAGGGATCCTAAAAAAGAAAAAATACTTTCAGAAGCCAGGATTGACACCTCTGGCTGTGAGTGAAGCGCTTCTTCTTCCTTCTTCGCAGATATTGTGAAGCTCTTCAACCCGAACGTACTGGGCCCTGCTCCCAACTGGACTCTGAATGAATACCCAGCAACTGTAGAGGACACGGGATTCAACTTGGCTGTGACCGGCCATAACAGCTTGTGAGGATTTTTTTTTTCTTTCTTTTTTTTTTTGGTTGTGATTATCTGTTGGTAAAGTAGTCTGATTACACAGCACTCATATGAGATAAGATATAGTTGGTACAGTGTTATATTATCTGACCAGTAATTTTGGTGATACTCAGATAGGCTATATCCATATGGCAGACAATATATATATATATATATTATGTATTGTTTTATAATTATTACATATTATTATATTATTATTATATTATATATATATATATATATATATATTTGGATGATGCTTATTTATAGCCTAAGATTATCAACAGGTCGTTAGGCGTGATAAAGACTAGCGCGCGGCAAATCCTGAAGCAGTTCATGAACATGTTATTCCATTGCCTCATAGTGCATAAGGCATTTATTGATTTACAATCACAATTAGGATCATATTGATTACAGCACTGCACAGGAAGCTGTTTTAGGTGCAAAGTTCCTTTTGGATAAACTCTGGCCCCGTAGCAGGCTAGCCGTTAAACCTTGTCCATTGTGTTGCAAAACATATACTGTGTTCATGCATACATATACTGTATATACGGTGCAATAACTTCCTGCGTTTACTTTGTTCTGTTTTTCCCAGAAACTTTACTGATCAGACGAGAACCTTGATTGACACTTTCAAAAACTTTTCAGTAAGCTAAATTCCTCTGTTTATAACATCCGACACACAGGCAGTACACTTCTCTAGCAGCAACAGGGAATTCCTTTGTATTTATTATTTATCATTATTATTATTATTATTGTTATTGTTGTTTATTATTATATTGTTTTTATATTATTTATACAAATACATATTTGTATTTATATATTTTTTTGTGGTTATTTAAACCATGTGTCTGTTGATCCCAGTACCTATGTCTCTGTTCCTTCAGGCCATGAACTTTGAGGAGGACTGGAAACTGGTCACTGTGCTAATTGGGATGAACGACATTTGCGATCACTGCAAAAACAAAGTACACAGAACCATTGTGTTTACAATGAGTACTAAAACTAATCTCTAGTGTTATTGGCATGATGACAAGAATAATATCTTGCCATAACTAATTTTTGTCCATTAGACTCTTTTCTCTGTGGATAACTTCATTGGCTACATGGCAGAGTCTCTTCAGATGATGATGGATGAGGTAATGTCACCCTGGTTTATACTGTTTGTATGTAGCCAAGACATGTTGTCCTGTCCTATTATTACATTACATTACATTACATTACATTTAGCAGACACTTTTATCCAAAGCGACTTACCAAAAGGACACTTTTTTTTATTATACACAAACAAACCAGACAAATCACAACTGAGTTACTAACCCTATGATGTGACGATGTCTAACCATGTCCCTCCCCATGGGTGTGTCATCTCTCAGGTGCCCAGGATGATTGTTAACATGGTGCAGATTCTGACCATGAAGTCACTAAGAGAAGTTACAAAGCCAACGCCCGGCTGTCAGTTACAAAAGTATGATTTCTTACCTCAAAGATCCACGTAAAGCTGCATGCTGACAATGAAATGTGTGTGTGTGTGGGGTGGTGGGCGTTTAATTTGTGTAGTAGCACTTCATCATAGACACTCCATACAAAGCATTTATTAACTCTTAGTTAACATGTTGTTCATTATTTGTTAACTATTATTTTTACATTATTTCTCATTAGTAAGTCATTCATAAACATATCTACATCCCTCTGTCTGTTTAAGAAATTATTCTCAACATTCAAGATTCAAGGCCTTTTATTGTCATTGAACAGTTGCCTGTACAGCAACATTAGACAGCAAGGCCACAAAGGTGCTATAGGTGAAAGTGTCAACTAAAGAAGGAAATGTCCATTGAAGAATGCAGTAAATATAAGAGCAAAAATACCAGCAATAACAATTAAGAAATAATAGGGCTGTGCACAGAGGCTGTGAATAACCATAGTGCACTTTGAGGTAGGTATTGCACATTATGCGGTAAGTATTGCACAGTGGGAGGTAGCAGTTGCAGTGAAGTAACACACGACAGGACTTAGTAAGCTCCACCCACTATCTCCTGTAGCTCCTCTAGCTCCTCCCACTCTCTCCTCATCTTACTCTGTGCAGAAGCTTCTGTTCCTGTTTGGTGTTGCCGGAGGAGAACTCTCCAGAACTTGCCGAACTTGTAGACCTCAACCGAGAGTTCCAGGTGTGTGCTGAGTTACTGTAAGGTGATGTACGGGCTATAGGTGCCAACTTGTACTGTTGTACATTTTCTCCTGGCTGCACTCTATCATATATAATTTCATAATATAATAGCATTGCAATTATGTGTGTATTATTTTGTGTCATGTTCAGTATCGTATGGATAACAGCCTTAGCCACACATACACACCATAACTTTCTCTCACTTACACCCAACACTCCCCTTATGTCCTTAAACCATCCTTGTATCCTTGTAACCACTGCTATTCACTACATCTGTCCCCATGGGGTACCACTTTAAAGTGATCATACAAACCCTCTGCATGTTTAATAGCCTATGTTAAAGACTGTCTCCTCTTAGCATGGAGACAGCTTGGGACCCATGTACCCTTGAACACTTATTATTCCTTTCCCCCATTATTCAACAGGTTAGGCTGGAGAAACTCATCCACAGTGGCCGGTTCCAAAAGAAGGACTTTGCAGTGGTTCTGCAGCCCTATCTCACATTCACAGAACTTCCCAAATTACCTGTAAGGCCACAGAACACTAGCGGTGCTAAGGGTAACACCCAAACACTAAATAGTTAGTCAAAAGAGCCAAGTTGTATGCAACTGGATTTGTTTTTGGTGCTTGAAGACGTTTCACTTTTCATTCAAAAGGTTTGTTTAGTTCTGACCTGATGATGGACAACCAGTTGCATAACTTAGCTCTTTTAACTACCATAACCTGAATGAATGAGAATCTTGACAGTCTAAATAGTTAGGGATATTAAAAATAAACCTCTGAATAGTAATCGATTAAATCACTCTAAAAGCACCATTGTTTGTTGGTTTGTGTGTAGGATGGCACAGTTGACTTCACTTTCTTTGGACCTGACTGCTTCCACTTTAGCGTTAAAGGCCATGAGGAGTTGGCCAAAGGTTTGTGGAACAACATGGTGAGTGCCATTGTGCAGGACAATCTTTATGTGACTTGTAGGCCATGGGTGTCACTATGGATAAATACACATCCTACATTTTTGTGTAGTAAAAATTATGCGGAAGCAGGTGTTTATCTTGTTTACATGAAAGGGTCTCTCTCTCTCTTTCTCTCTCTCTCTCTCAGTTCAATTAAATTCAATTCAATTCAATAGAGCTTTATGGGCATGACAAAAATACACAATGTCTTGCCAAAGCATTTCTACTTACAAAGTAGAAGTAGTGTGTGCACAACACAGTAAACAAGGACAGAACAGTAATCATAGAATGATAATCTCTCTCTATCATAATCATCTCTCTCTCTCTCTCTCTCTCTCTCTCTCTCTCTCTCTCTCTCTCTCTCTCTCTCTCTCTCTCTCTCTCTCTCATCCTAGTGGGCTCCTGTTGTGAATACAAAAAATGTGTTTTTGTTCAAGTTGTCTTTATTGTCTTTAGCTAAAAGGACATCTACACCAATATTAGATTTACTGCCACTGCCCTTCACCAATTTCACTGCATGTTCACCAATTGCACTACATGTCCTACTCTACCTAGTATATCTATGTTTGTGACAATAAACCATCGTTGTATCTCTTGCATTCAAAATTACATTACATGAACGTGTCAAAGTCTGGCAAAGTTTGTTTATGTGCAAGAACACTTCGGTGCAAAAGTATGTAAACTCTGCTCTCTCCATGGTTAGTTCCAGCCACAGGGTGAGAAGGACATAATAGCCAGTCTGACGGAGCCTGTGAAACTGATCTGCCCCCCAGAGGTATGCCGCACCAGGAGCATCAGTCAGCATAAACAGTGCTGTGAAAATTTGCATTTACAATTCCATAGACGTTGAGAGGTTCAAGACGTTCTAAAGGCTTTAGTCATTCCTGTAATGAGGTTTTGATTAGATTGGTTATCTTATCTTATCTTTGTGAGCACACATTGTGTTGGGAAATACACAATGCTTGTGTCGTTACATTACATTATATTACATTACACTTACCAGACGCTTTTATCCAAAGCAGCTTACAAAAAGGAGGACATAAGCTAACAGAGGTGTAGAGGAACACAGCGTAAGCAGACTACCTTCATACATACAGAGAGATGAATGTACTGTACATCTCAGAGCAGGGACACTGCAGACACACATACTTCCTATACAGGCAGAATTATGCAAGCATGAGAATTGCTTTAGTGATTGTTAGTTTTGTTCGTTTAGTGTCAGACAGCTTGAAGACTTTTCACCTCCACCTGTATATTCTATGTTGCCCAGACCAAGGCCCTATGAAACAATTAAATAATAATATTTTATTTAATAATGTGTTAATTGTTAATGTGTTAATTAATAATAATATTAATTGTGACCTTGATGCCCCCCCTGTCAAGGCTGGGCCCTTAGAACCCCCCCCCCCCCCTCCAAAAATAATAAATAAAAAAATTAAATAAAATCTGACATCAGTTCTTAGAACTGAGGAAGCCTTCTGGATGAGAGGTGAAACATCTTATTGCTGAAACGGAAAGCCAGTTGCCCTCAACTCCACATTGACAATTACTAGGACCTGAATGAAAGACAACCTCTACAAAGACATACAATATATGACTGTGACCGCCAAACAACGATGCAAAAGCCCAATTTGATTCTTGACTCTGTTTTTCTCTTGTCCCCTTGTTTTAGGACCACCCATACATATATGTGGGACCAAGAGCCCCTGAAAGCAGTGCTTCACAGGGGCAAGCTCTCCTGACTCTGCTGGCCCTCACCAGTTCTCTGACTGTTCTATTTGGCTACTGATGTCCGAAGACCTCACCTCCTTCAACCATAAATCAGCATGAAACCTTCTAGTGAAGTAGTGCTGTACTTGTCATAAATGTAACAATGAAAGATATATGCATAATTCTTTGTTTTGGTTGATTTGTGTGGCAATGTTTGCAATAATAGATTATGGCCAACAGGGGGCGGCGTCCACCCCCCCCTTTTTTTTTACCGTCTTGTCTTCTACTGATACGACCATGTGAAACAGTGTACCTACAGCCTACTCAACCTGATGATTCTGTAAAGACTGCAATAACTTGGTACCACATTATGACAGCAAAATTAAATGAAAGCTCTTAGAAATATACTTGTAGTAATTGTACCTGGTCGTGAAAGCAAATGAAAACATCATATATGTTTATACCAGCGTAATTACCTATGTATACGTTAGTTATATGATAGAAATGTATATGCTCATGTTCTGTCATCTGCACAATAAAGTATTTTGGTAAAGTGACAAGCCTATTGTTTGAAAACCAATCTCCTCTGTTTCCCCAAACCCAATTTAACTTTCCTTATGCATCCTGGGGTCATTATGTCATTTGATGGTGGTTGTAAACTACATTATGACATGTCACAAAAAATACATGTCACAATTGGTTGGTTGACCTGGTAACAGTAGTGAGACATTCGTTGCGAGCCACGACGAGAAGTTGGAGTCGCTCAGACGGCCTCACTTGAGCAGTGCCTCAGCGTGGATAGGCCACGTCAGATTCACTGCTCTGAGGCAACCACATGGCACCCATTCTGTCTGTCCTGCCACGAATGGCCTGTAGGGGCAGCAACAACTCATTTGGCCGTGCGATAACTCGTGGCCATTAAAAGTGATAGGTACTCTAGGGACGCTGGCTAAGTAGCTAACTTGTAGATCAGCCAATTCGAAAAGTTTGTAAAGAGGGTGAAGCTTTTAGTTGCACGTCGTTTTCAATCCAACTAGTCATAGCAATGGCTTCTTTACATAATCGTATATGTTGATGCTGTTGGCAAGTGTGCTACAACTTCAGCTTGTTTACAGTCTGTTTCTCTTCAACTCTTCGCGTAACCTTTTAGTATAACAAAACGTTTTTTCACTCGTGAAATCTAGAAAAATCCTGAAAAGGATTTTTCGTTGCAGGATGTCTACAGAAGTTGTTGTCGCTGAGTCAAACGTGACAGGGAGTTGCTTAGGTGGAGAGAACCAAAACAACTCGGACGTCGACCGACCCCAGGAATCTGATAGAGCCAACCACGAGGAGGGGCACAGAGATCTCAAAGTCGATTCAAAACATCAAAAACAGGGGACCATGGAAACCCTAACCCCTGCCGAAGAAATAAACAAGGGTAACGTGAATAACAAAGAAAATGACCAAAATGCCACGAGCAATAATGCCGACCCTAGCGAAAAAGCAAAGAAAAAAGTTATCGAGGCACCTCCGCCGAAGGTAAACCCGTGGACGAAGAAGAACGCTTGCCCCTCCAACAATCCAACCACCAGCAACAGTCAGGAGACAGGTTTGTTTGTTTCTCTATAAGTTTATGCCAATATCAGCCGGGGCACCACCTCGCTGACACTAGAACATATGGCAGTGGACATCTTTGGAAAGTTTCTGACAACTTCGTTAGGCTAAACATAGCTCGTTACCATTGCTAACTTGCACTTAGCTAGCTGATTTGCTTAGAACCTAGTTAGCTGGCAAGCTACAGAATTTAGCTAATATAGCATTGCTAACAACATGTGTTCTCTGGTGTCATGCCAGCGATCGATTTCAGGTGTTTATTTGGCTATATTGCCCCTTTAGATGTGAGGTCGTCACGTTCACATTGATGTAACTGCTTTATTTGCTTTTCTGTGTTTGTTAAATTGAAAACTTGGACATGATTAATTGCCCTGTCAGTGGCAACTCGAGTGAAATTTTCTGTTATTCATACATGGACATGGAAAGGACAAATCAGAGTAAAGAGGTGTGGCTTATTAGCTTGCTAGTGAACGTAAGACAATTAGCAATGTGGAGTTAAGACAGCTGTCACTTCTTCATCTGTCTGTAACTGATTTGTTCGCGATGTTGTTTTTAATGGCAAATCAGACTGATGTGTTGGTACCAAA
This sequence comes from Setipinna tenuifilis, assembly GCA_030347295.1. Classification (NCBI taxonomy): domain Eukaryota; kingdom Metazoa; phylum Chordata; class Actinopteri; order Clupeiformes; family Engraulidae; genus Setipinna; species Setipinna tenuifilis. Next base: position 7,384,973 of record CM059278.1, read on the forward strand.
TTATTTGAATTACCCTGTTGGTCACTAGTAAATTTGCTCCAGAGTATGATCAACCTGTCCTGAAAACATAGTAAGCTAGGTTGCTTAGCATTAGCAAGTTAATTTTATAATGTTTGCTAACGTTGTTTGGTAGTGTTGGCGACATTAAAGCAGCAACTTTCAACTGGGTTGTAGGACGAGTGGCATACTTGCGACTGTAGAACTAGTGTTTCTGCCTGCAGGGAACTGCTTTGCCAACTGTTACCCCGCATGCTAGGTGTTTGCTAGCGATTCCCTATTATTAACTTCAGGGTCCAATGGTAATTTCAGCCAAGCGGTTTTACTGCACTTTTCATTTAACTGGCCGCTACAGTTTTGTTCGTAATGCGAGTTGATGCGGACCCGATTGAGGACTTATTCGGGGAGATTTGCTGATGGTGGCAGATTCGGTAGTCCCCATCCCCCTCGGTATCTGATCAAATTGCACTCGAGCACGTGGAGTGCTGACAACTGCAACTTTACGTGCCGGGAGTTGTTGGGAGAGCAGGAGTAAAGCGCAGGCCTCGGTGCACAAGCACTTCCCTTTAAAGACCTGTTATTTACAGTAGCTGTATTCAAACACACTGGACATCATCATGTCGGGAATCAAAGCTTCACCGACCGCCACTTTCCCTTAGTTTTTTTTTTGTTTCCCTCAGGCATTCACACCTTGGGAAAATTTGTAAATGTTCACAAGTCCATGGCTGTGCATATAATGAAGCAAAGTTGTAGGCTCAGGTTGAACTTTAACATGTCACTATTCAATAGGTCACTCTAAAATATTTATTTATTATAAATCTCTAAAATATTTATTTATAAATTGTATGGAGTGGATTGTTTAATGCAGTGCAGGATTGCCAGTTGCACAAAGTTGAAAGGCATTGCCCATATTATGTCATGTGTCAGTAAAACCAAACTAAAACAAGGATATTCTGTGTCCTTTTGTTTTACCCATTTCAAGTTCAGGTTTGCCCTTATTGCCATTGTTCCATAATGCCACTCTCAAATGCATTGGAGTATGACACTGCTCCACAAGCAATCTTATAGCAGCAGCAGCAGTAGTAAGAGGTTTGTGTATTTATTTTTATTTGCAGCATTCGATAATGTGAAGAAAATCCCAGAGGCCTTGTAGGCGAAAGAGTTTTAGTATCACGTCAGGTCATAATTAGATTACCCTGCGTCTAATTTAAAAGGGCCTTGATCTCACACTGCACACTGCATTGCTGTCTCAAATAAGAAAGTGGTGACAGAATGGCAAGGCTTCAGAATCACTGTAAATGAAAAGCGATGTTAAGCTATAAACACATTTTCCCAAATTTAGTTCTTCATGTGAAAAGAGTCATACATTTCACATGCCCCAGTTTTTTTTCTAGTCCAACCTACGCGTTAATCAACAAGGACTTCATTTTTTGACTTGTGTAAAATCGAAGAATAGTGTTTTTGTCTGTGCTGGGTAATTTTTTTTTTGACACCCTGAGGAAACAAGCTGCTCTTACACAATGTAGCAAACAGCATATGCATGTATCTACAACACTAAAACAGACAGTATGCATACTGTAGTGATGAGTTACGCCAGGCTTGTGCACACAGGCGACGATGCTGATGTGCAAATGGGCTTGGCATCCGTCGTGCTGTCAGGCCAATCAAAGGTTAGTGTGCCGTGCACAGGTGCTTTGGCACACCGTCGATTGTTACTTCAATGATTGCTCACAAGATTTGTCATGACAACACTCAGACAGGGTGGCTTATGGTGTATGCCTGTAGAGCTGAGGTCCGACAGCGTCCCTGTAGCTGTCTGTCTGTGGTGGTGCCAGCCTGGTATCAGTGTGTGTAAGTGTGTGTGTGTATGTCCGAGAGCCGGGTCACACCCCAGGCTGTTTTCTAGCACCCAGGGCCTTATCGAGTCGGCCATCCCTGATGATAAAGGACCCCTGACACTCCCAGGGTTGGGCGGCCTGCTCTGTGCCTGCAAAATCCTGTTTTTTTCTTTGAACTGTACTTTTTTTCTTTATGTCTTT
>CM059278.1:7392008-7442008 GCA_030347295.1 Setipinna tenuifilis
CCATCTATCTATCTATCTAACTGCTGACTGTGTGTGTGTGTCCCCTGTGTGTGCCTTGGCCGCAGCAGCAGAACCTGATAAACTCGCAGCAGGGCCGCAAGGGGCAGGGGCAGGGGCAGGGTCAGGGGCCTCGGCGCGAGAAGAGGCGGGGCTCGGACAGGAAGCAGGAAGCGGGCAGCGACGGCAGCGACAGCAAAGAGAACCGCGAGGCCCAGCAGGAGCCCGCCCCAGCCCCGCCCACAGGAGAGGGCACGGACGAGGGGGAGGGGTCGCAGAACTCCAGCCAGCGCAGGAGAGGAGGTGAGAGATGTGCAACACACACACACACGCACGCACGCACACACACACACACGCACATGGCAGTATACATCTATCAATGTATATAAACATACTGATGTATGTAAGTGCAAACACTCAGTTGCATAGAACAGTGAGACACTAAACTACTATACACAAGTAAACAACACAAATGTATGCAAACACTTATATTCCTGTAAGTTTAATATTGGAAAATTAAATATGTATCGTGTTAAATGTATCGTGTGTGTGTTTGTGTGTGTGTGTGTGTGTGTGTGTGTGTGTGTGTGCCACCTCTCCAAAGGCTGGAGGCGGGAGAACAAAGACCTGAACGATGACGCGTCGAGCGTGCGCAGTGATGGCGGAAGCAGCCGTGGGGGGCTGCGGGGGAGGGGCAAAGGTCGTGGCCGGGGCAGGGGTCGTGGCCGAGGTAACTATCTTTAAGACACACACACACACACACACACCTCCTCACACACATGATGGACAAGCACACGCACACACACACAAACTTCATCCCATACATGATGGATACACACACAGCTCAACACACATGACTGCTAATGTCTTTCTGTGGGCCACTGTGTGCAGGTGGGGTTTATATACTGCCTTTGTCCACAACGCACACACACACACACACACACACACACACCATACACACACGAGCACACACACACACGGAGTTTTCCCACTAAACTGAGGCAAGGCAAACTGATAGTTACCATCACCCACTGCTCAAATAGAAGCATCATTATTAGTAGCCATGCCTCATCGAGACGGCCAAAGTCACACACACACACACACACACACACGCACGTCAAGCTACAATACTTGTCATGTGTAGCATAACGCGACATAAATATCTGTAGAGGTCTATTCTGGGTGCCTATGGAAATGTGTGTCACATTGTTGTAGACGGCACAGAGTTGAGATGTTGACCTGGCCCATATTCACAAGGAATCTTAAGGCTTAAAAGCAGCTTCTAACTGTCAAATTAAGGAGAAACCCTTAAAAAGTAATGGCCGTGTCAGTTGTAACTTTAGGACTTCTAATTTTTTTGACTAAGAGTAATTTGCAAAGTCCTAACTCACTAACACACCAAAAGCCTCATTGAAATACACCGGCCCACTTTACTCATAATCAAATTCAATAAGTCTACTTCCTATCTATGTAAACGTGTAATCATAAATGCATTTAAAAAATGGTGCATAGATACTTTATCAATCCTGACAGTGTAGCTATCTCGTCACCGTTCATTTAGTAGCCTGTGATCTCAGTCATCACTCCCTCCCACAGCAGCACAGCACCGTAGCGCAGAGCACGCCTACCTGCACAGATCTGCCACTCATCAGCCAATCACGGAACAGATCTGGCACTCCTCCACCAATCACGGGTGTAAATGCAAAGCAGCCCTGTGCATGAGACCATAGCAATAGAGCTTTTATGTTAGCCTAAGAGTTGTCTGTTTTACTAACGGAAAGTAGGTCTGTGCAGCTTTGGGAACAAGTTTTGAGAGAGAAGTTATTAAGCAAGTTTTGGCGCGATTCAGGAGTCCTCTTGTAGTTTTGCCCCTCAGCAAACATACCAATCATGTTTTAACATACCCAGACTTCATTTTAAACCGGATTTCTCCTCTAAGTGTTTTGGTGTAAACATTGAAGAAAGGGAAAGTTTCGCATGCCTCTTGAGAGCAGATGCATTGAAGATGACCGGTGTTCACAAACATGTGAGAAATGTATATGGTCTGACATGTTTGTAAACATTCTGCCATGTGTTCCGAGTTCTTGGCAAACATTGGCCTGTGTTTGAGAATGTGAATGCATGTCAGATCACTCAGATATTGCAACAGTGCCTTCTACTTAAACAAGGTCAGTCAGGAGAGTCTTGTAGGACATTTGTGACGTATGGTGTGCATTCAGATTCTCAACCATAGGTGGGCGTTTGCCAAGAACCCGAAACCAACAGCAAAATGTTTAGTCATATCACTCCAGTACCACAGCAGTGCCCACCCCCCCCCTCCCCCCTCCCTCCTCCCCCAGGGGGCAAAATGGGAGACATGTGGGACATTTGTCCACAGTTGTTTGGCCAATGCTGTTAAGCCAGTCTGACTTATCGGCCTTTGGATACATGCGCTCAATTATACAGTAGCCGGTAGGTGTGGAAAGACGGGTCAACCCCCTTGGCCGTGGCACAGTTGGCATGGCGGCACACAAACCACAAACCTGGCACCAGTGCCACAGCAGGCTTGCCTTACGGATGACCCAGGTGACGTCACCGAGGTGGCTTGCTTCGGATTTCCTCCTCTTTTTTATCTCTTCCCCTCTGCTTGTGCAGGGGAGGATGGTCTTTGGAACAGTTCCAATTGTTATCCAATTGTTATGTTTATACATTAAATCATAGTAAAGAATATTCATATTTCAAATGGATGATGCACTGATGTCATATGAATTCATTTCAGATGTAAATTCAGATAATCAGTTGTTTTACTGTTTGTCTGTAATGTCACATGTGGAACATAGACACTGTGTTACGGAAGTAATCGAACTAACAGTCGTAACCACTAATTGACAATGATGAATGATCAAGCACATGACTAATAGTCGTTTATTATTAGTGTTATTATTTATTTAGTAAACTATTCCTTTATATTCTGTGCATTCCACTGTGTGTGTTCATGTACTGTTTCTTGAAAGCACACAACCACATGTGTTATCATGTGATTCTCCCCAATCCAGTCAATTAAAGACAATTTTAATTTAAAGTTCTACCGTCCAGCCCTAACTGTGATAATATCGGTCGATAAGGAAAAATATATCGTGATCAAATTTTTCACCATATTGCCCAGCCCTACACTGTGTCTAGACAAGATATGTAAATCGGGGTTACACACTGATCTACACACGTGGTTACACTTAAATTTTCTGTTTCTGTTACATCAGTTAGGTACAGTGTAATAAAGTGTGTAACAATGTGTAACATTGTTTACTTACACTGTACCATAGGGTTAGTGTTAGGTTAGCACAGTGTAAGTACATAATATTACATGTTGTTGGATGTAGATTACACTAAAAAAAGAAACTGTAAAAGTGTAACCCTACACGCTTACAAAATTAAGGTTACATAAATGTTGTGTAACATTACATTTTCAGAGCATGTCGATCAGTGTGTGGACATTCTCTGTCCTAATTTCCTTTTTATGGGGTTGTAACATAGCCTGGTAAACTGGTATCGAGGAATTAAAGTCAGAGAAAGAAGAATTTTTGAGGAGTTTCATTTGTGGAACGGACGTTGTGGCCCTACTTGCCACGGGGTTCGAGAAAAGTTTAATCTTCCAGCTTGCTCTATTAGTTGTCAGTCTGTTAGTTTCTGGAAAGCTTTGTAACTTCATTCACAATCCAGCGCATTGCATGTGTCACGATTAGACATTAACGTTGGGGAAAGGCAGATCCAAACGCTTTAATTAAATTTCAGCACCTCCAGGGCTGGTTTACCAGGCTAGTTGTAACCCCACTGTAGAACATTTATGTAATGTCTTTGTGTTTCCCCACATTGTTACAAGTGAACACTAGAGTGCGCGTGCACTTAATGAAACCGTAACATTCCAATTCTAATCTAGTCAGTTGGTTACTAGTACGGTTACAGTCAGGCTGCATATTTGTAATGCTCTGAAATTAATATGAAGTAAAGTATCACACGGAAGTAAAGTATCACACGGAGTATCACACGGAATCCTAAACCCGGTTTACTCATATCGTTTATCAACATGATATACAACACCCACCCTCTGTTCTAACCCCACCTGCAGGTCGCTATGACTACTCCCACGGCTACAGGGAGTCCTACACGGACAGCTCCAACGTGCCGCTGCCGTCCGACTTCGGCACCAACATGATGTATTACTACGACGACGGCAACCGCGTCCAGATGTATCAGGTGGACGAGAGCCTGCTGAAGGAGTACATCAAGCGCCAGATGTGAGTTTCGCTCTCCACAGGGGTCAAAAGGTCAAAGGTCGTCCTATAGCCCATAGTCTCTACTGTGCAGTTTGGGCCCCATTGGTCAAGGCCAACATGGGTGTCAGAACACTTGAGCAGAACTGAACACTTGAGCAGAACGTAATTGGTTGGCTATTATTAGTAAATAATAATAACCTTTACTTGTATAGCACAGTTCATACATATAAGATGCAGCTCAAAGTGCTTTACAGTAGTAATTCATCAGTAGCTAACCTCTCGTTAGGCTATAGACCATTTGGAGAGAATTCAAATGATCAGCGTCAGAGCTGTTCCCACAGGGTTTTCGTTTTACCTTTTCCAACAGTGTAAAAACACAGTGGAAGTAATTTGGGAAAGAAAAGTAATGTTCCGCCATTGTTTTTGTTATTACCGTTATTATTGGTCTATAGTGGCCTGTCTTGTCTCAACACCACATGAGCCGTAGTGCAGTTAGTCATGGGCCATTAGTTCACATTAGCCCTCATGCTTGTATGAGCTGATTTCTGTCAGTGGCAGCAGCACACTCTACTCTGTGTGTGTGTGTGTGTGTGTGTGTATGTGTGTGTGTGTGTGTGTGTGTGTGTGTGTGTGTGTGTGTGTGTGACTCAAGGCTGCCTGGAGCCAGTAGGTGGCACTGCTACTGCAGCACATGGTGAGCAGTGTGGTTGGGCAGGGAAGGGGTGTGTGTGTGTGTGTGTGTGTGTGTGTGTGTGTGTGTGTGTGTGTGTGTGTGTCCTATATATAGCACGGTGCCCAGGGGTGGCTGAGGGGTGTAAATGATCTGGGACAGGAAGAGGGTGCAGGAGAGGGACAGACACAGAGAGAAAAAAAAGAGAGAATGAGAGAGAGAGAGAAAAAAAGAAAGCCATGGGAAGAGGGAAAAAGGGGAGAGAGGGAGGACGACAGAAAGAAGGAGAGAGAGAAAGAAAGAGGGAGAGAGACAGAGAAAAAAGAAGGAAAGAGAGAGACAGACAGAGAGAGACAGTGAGGCCGCTCTCTCCTGCTCTTCCTAATTCTCACCGACTTCTTCTCCTATTATTATCTGTCACTGAGTTTCCTACTTCTCTCTCGCTCTCTTGCTCTCTCTCTCTCTCCTTCTTCCTCTCCCTCTCCCTCTCTGTCTCTCTCTCTGTCTCTCTCTCTTTCTCTTTTAGACTCTCTCTCCCTCGTTCTTTCTCCATTCATGTTCGCTCTCATTTACTGTCTGTCATTTAGGCACACTTTCTTACCCCCCCCCCCTCTCTCTTTCTCTCTCTCTCTCTCTCTCTCTCTCTCTCTCTCTCTCTCTCTCTCTCACACACACACACACACACACACACACACACACACACACACACACACACACAGTCTATCACTCTCTCGAAATGGGGATAAGTCCCCACGCCTGTCAGCTCCCCAGTAATGCTCTTCACTGTGCTCACCCAACCATGTGCACCCCCCAGCCTCAGACTCCTACTTTTCACCCCCCAAACACATCCTCCACAGTCCTACACACACACACACACACACACACACACACACACACACACACCCCGCAGCACAAACCCACAAGAGTCCTTCCCCCAACGCCCCCACCCTCCCCCACCCAGAGTGCTTAGACCTCCCCCTGTTGTCTGGAGTGGCCATGTCATGGCATTGGGTCACAGGGCCGTGCAGAGTCATTAAGAGCTGTTAGTCACACTGCTCTTGACAGGAGGGGCTCAATGTGCTGACTGACGGGACGTCACTTCAGTTGTTTTTTTTCTTTAGTGAAGTTAGTAGTGAGCATGAATATGAATTTATTGTGTCATGGCGTCTGACTGTCGGCAATGGAACACTTTATAATATCGATCTTCTCGATCTATCGACCTAGCCTTCTTTATCCTTCTTTTTTCGCATGCAAGGTTTTGTTGCTCTTTTCTGTTGTGATGCACTGACCTAGCCTGGGCCCGCCTATACAGCCTGTGACGCAGCATAGAATTTCACGTTCAAGTCAGTCTGGCCAACTGGCCTATTTCCGGTTGTTCCTTTAACCCTGAAATGGGAAACCAATAAAAAATGAGCTTATCCATACGTCATTGGAATCAGTGGTCTGATTGGTTGTAGCTCTGTCAAGTAGAATTCAGAGGCATTTGATAGACGCCCGTTGATCCCGCCTCTGAGAACCTCTTGTCTATGGGATCTTTGCCAGACCAATCTCTGTCAATGAGCTTAGTGCGGCAGCCAGACTAACACTGACCTTTATCACTCAAACAGAATTGAAAGTGGGGAAAGAGGTCATGTATTGTTAGCACATATTTAGGGAAGCAGAAGAAGCCACATGTAAGGTCACTGTAGCTGCCCGTACCTGCCCGTACCTGCACATGGGCTTATAACACACTTCTGTGTTTGCGACTTCAGTGTGTGTGTGTGTGTGTGTGTGTGTGTGTGTGTGTGTGTGTGTGTGTGTGTGTGTGTGTGTGTGTGTGTGTGTGTGTGTGTGTGTGTGTGTGTGTGTGTGTGTGTGTGTGTGTGTGTGTGTGTGTGTGTGTGTGTGTGTGTGTGTGTTGTGAGGAAGCATGTAGAGCCGTCCTGGGCTGAGATGTAGGAGAGCACGTGAGGCCCTGCTCTGGAATCCCCCTCTGGCAAAAACACCCATCTCTCAGAATGCATCTCTCACTACAGCCCCCTCCTCCCAGAATGCATCTCTCACTACAGTCCTGTCTGTATCTCTCACTACAGTCCTCCTTGAGTACGCCACTTAGACTCTTAGTGTATCTCTTCATCCCGCCTTTGGCAAAAACACCCATTACACTACAGCCCCCCCCCCCCCCCAGAATGCATCTCTCACTACAGCCCCCCCTTCCCCCCAGAATGTATCTCTCACTACAGTCCTCCCTCAGTATGCTGCATAAACTCTTTAGTGTAGCTCTTCATTCCGCCTGTGGCAAAAACAAACATCAGTCACTACAGTCCTACCTCGGTCCTCCACATAGACTCTCAGTGTAGCTCTTCATCAGTATAGCGGTAGAGAACTGAAAGAAATGAGAGGAAAGGAGAACAAGAACAGAGAGCAAAGGAGGGGGGGGGCATTATAGGAAGGGAGAGTGAGAGTAGAGCTAGAAGAGACAGAGAAAATAAGAGTGGGAAAAAAGAGAGAGACTCATTCATATGGTACGGTGAGGTTTGGACAAGATTGTCCAAAAACGTCACTATTTCAATTGAATGCATTGCTTTAAGTGAGCCACTCAGCCAGCCAGTCGTTTAAAACAAGCCCACTGTTGTGTGAGCACAAGACGAAGTGAGTGAGCGAGTGAGACAGTGTAGGGAGGTGGTCGTGTTGACAGGCTGTCAGATGAGTGTGTAAGCAGTGGCAGTGGAATAATGAGTGTTTTGACCTCCCGGCTTTCTAGCGAGCGGTTTTCTGCTTCTAATTAGCCTGCTTTTAGCACATGCCATTGCCCTCCGCTATTTGTTTACTGTTTTTCCTCCTCTTCCTGCTCCCTCGCTCTAGTCCGGGGCCTTGGTCTCGCATTACTGGGTAAAGTGGTTTCGGTGGAGATGGAGTTGGGGTTAGTGTGTGTGTGTGTGTGTGTGTGTGTGTTGTGTGTGTGTGTTGTGTGTGTGTGTTGTGTGTGTGTGTGTTGTGTGTGTGTGTTGTGTGTGTGTGTTGTGTGTGTGTGTTGTGTGTGTGTGTTGTGTTTGTGTGTGTTTATGTGTGTGTGTGTGCATAGAGCGCAAAGTATAAAACTGATTCTGATTCTAAAAAAAACTGACAATTCTGACAATAACAATACAATGGCTAAATTGTTATTCTTCAGAACCAGGTCAGTCATAATCTTCAGCCACTGCAGAGCCAATGGCCTGCCCTTAATGAGGCCTTAATGAGTCTTGACAACCCCCCACTCACCTCTAACCTTTGACCTTTGCCCTTGTCTGTGCGGTGTCCCCAGGGCATAGGGGGGTCAATGTCAGTCCAGGTGCAGTAGCCATTGTGCTAGGAGGAGTGATTACCATCGCCCTGTTTTAGTCACATGGAGGAGTGCAGGGTCTTGCTTCCTGTGGCCTTCACCCATGTGACCTTAGCCCTGCAGCTGATTGGCTTGTCATGTGGAGGTTAGCCTGAACTCATGTGCTGATTGGCTGCTCATGTGAGCTTAGCCCTCACTCGTGCTGATTGGCTCGTCATGATGTGGAACATTTAAATGAAAGATGCACATGTTTATTTTTTTTCATACTTACTTTTATACTTATACAATTGTATACTCTACAACACTTATACCTGATATACCTGTGTTATTAAGTACGAAAGTGTGCATCCCACACTTGTGTTGACTGTGTCAAAGCAGCATGTGTGTGTAGCCGATGTGTACGTGTGTAACCGTACGTATCTATCCTGTATGTGTGTGTCTTGTGTGCAGTGAGTACTACTTCAGCCTGCACAACCTGGAGCGAGACTTCTTCCTGCGGAGAAAGATGGACGCCAAGGGCTTCCTGCCCATCTCCCTCATCGCCAGCTTCCACCGCGTGCAGGCCCTCACCACTGATATCAGTCTCATCATGGAGGTGTGTATAGACACACACACACACACACACACACACGCACACAGTTTCCACCACGTGCAGGCCCTCACCACCGACATCAGCCTCATAATGGAGGTGTGTATACACACACACACACACACACACACACACACACACACACACAAACACACACACACACACAGCTTCCACCGCGTGCAGGCCCTCACCACCGACATCAGCCTCATCATGGAGGTGTGTATAAACGCACGCATGTACACACACACACACACACACACAGCTTCCACCGTGTGTATACACACACACAACTTTCACTGTTTAGGCCCTTCCTATGACCACCAGTCTTATCATGGAGGTGCGGAAACACACACAGACACACACACAAACACACAGCTTTCAGTGTGTTTAGGCCCTTACTGTGGACATGAGTCTCATCATGGAGGTGTGTGCATGCACACACGCACACATATTCAGACACACGCAGCTTTTGCTGTGTGCAGGCCCTCTCTACCACGTCAGTCTAATCTGAGGTGAACGCACACACGCAGAGGAGCGCTCTACCTACACGACTGAACACACTCTCTCCATGGCTGAGATTCGTCACCGCGGTGCTTAGCCGTCTCAGTTAGGGCACCATGCAAATGGTTCCCCCTCCACAGACGTCCATTCCCATCCATCTCCTCTTCCTCCTCCCCACAGTTAGTCCCTGGCCTGGCCCAGCATTCATTTCCTGCTTCACTGGCTTGTTTTGCGTGAAGCAGGAAGGCAGCTCTGTAGTCAGGGAGCTGGGCTTATGAAAATGCCTCAAGCAGTCACAGATACATCACAATACTGGATCATTTTTCTTTTTTTAAATTTGTTTGTTAGACAGAATTCATACAAAGACACATGCACCTAACTTAACTATGTGTGTGTCTCTTTACATGTGATGTTATATTTGGATGAGACCTTTTTGTGTCTATCTTTGATTTAATGTGCATATGTTTTGTGTGTGTGTGTGTGTGTGCCGTGTGTGTGTGCGGCGTGTGTGTGTGCGGCGTGGGTGTATGCGGCGTGTGTGTGTCTGTGTGTGTGTGTCTGTGTGTCTATGTATGTCTTTGTGTGTGTCTGTGTGTTTGCGTGTGTTGGTGTCTGCGTGTGTGTGTGTGTGTGTCTGTGTCTGTGTGCGTGTGTGTCCAGGCCCTGAAGAGCAGCACGGTGGTGGAGCTGGTGGACGAGCAGATTCGGCGTAAGGAGGACCCTGAGCAGTGGCCCATCCCCTCGCTGCCCGTGGACACCCCCCGCACAGACTTCAGCCAGCTCATACACTGCCCCGAGTTCGTCCCCCGCCAGACCCCCGCCCCCTCCTCAGGCACACGTACGTCACGCTTCATCCAGAATACTATTGCGTAGCATAGAGTTTGGTAGCATAGAATTGGATAGAATTGATGTGCATAGAATTTAGTTGCATGGGATTGCATAGAATTGAATAGCATAGAATTGAATAGCATAGAATTGAATAGAAAGGACTATAATAGAATAGAATAGCATAGAATGGAATAGAATAGAATGGAATAGAATGTCTTTTATCTAGCCACTGCACTCTGGATGACCGTACGATAGCAGAGGAGAATGAAGAATGGTGTTTTTTGGTTTTCAATTTTTCAATTGGTACTAGCTGGTCAGTATTGCATGTTTTTTTTTCTTTGTGAAACACTGCCAACTAGATGAGTAACAGAGGCTGGTTACTTGTAAAGGGATCTCTCACCTGTTGTAAGGGAAGGCCATTTTATTTATCACATTTTGGACCCTATGTGCTTCACACAGGTCAGCAAAAAGATACAAATAAAAAAGGATTAACATCAACGTCATACAATCCTCAAAGTAAAGCAAACAAAAAAAAACCTCATAAAATAATGATCATACAATAAAAATGTGTTTTATGATATTTTTATGTTGCAAGGATAGTTTACACTACATTATTGGGCCTGGATGTCCATCTCTCCTTGGCTGGAAATCCATGGGGGCCTATATGATGGAACTTCCATCTGCCCCATTGGCAGGCACCCACGAGGGTGTTACTAAAGCAGCCAATAGAAATGTACATGTTGTGGCATGTCGTTTCCCAGGCAGGGCTTCGTAGCCTCCTAATATAACCCAGCTGTGTGTGTGTCTGTCTGTGTGTCGGTGTGCGGTTATATTCGTGATGCTTGCATCTTCTAAGGACCCTAAGCACTGCTGGTGGCTGGGGGATTTCCTGTAGGAAGAGAGTGTACCCACTGACAGGCCTGTTCATTGATGTACCAACGAACATGCCCCATGTAGTGCAAAGTTTCCTCCTGTGTGCCACCCTACAGTGTGTTGGGGAAAGTTATCAATTGGAAGGAGAGTAGAGATCACACGCGGTTTAAGGCCGAACGGTTTTAAAATCTGTATTAGAAGCATAAGCCGAAAACGGGAAAGGCCTGTACATAGAATTCGGAAATGAACGGGGAAAGTGATCAAAGCATAGCAATCTGTGCACCCGATTTGGGCGACGAGGCCTCCTTCCGTTTATGGTACAGGCTCTTGCATGTTCACTGATGTCTAGAGGAGAGTGACTGCAGTGAAGGGCCTGGGCTGAATATTTCATGATGCAAATTGATCAGAAGACTCCCTCGGGTGGCGTTAGGAGGCTGGAAGTGTGAGAGTGGCAGCTCTGAGCCTCCTCTTGGCGCCTGTTTCTGTGCACTGAAACTTCGAGGAAATATTTGGCATCTGTGTGTAAAACCTGTGCTTTTGTTTGCGGGCCATCTCAGTTTATGTACCCAGTCAAGGTTTAGTAGGTGTTTTATGATTGCAATCACCACTTGTCATCCTGCCAGAGGTTATGATTATGTTATTACCAGATGGTTTTCTCCAAAAGCAACATACAACACTAAAACACTATCATAAACCAAAAAAAAGACATTGTTAGATGTTAATGTTAAAAGATAGCAACTAACATTCTAACCTTACACCGTGTCCTAACTGAACGCGATGCGACCGACCGACGCTGCGTCGCGTTGCACTGCACATTTTTCATGTCCTAGCTGCCATCGCTTGTTACCTCATGTACCGTAATCTCGTGTGTATTTATTCTTTCAAATGCCAACGGTATTTTTTGTTGCGATGTGATGCGACAAAAATAGAAACAGACCAAGCGACAAAACCACTTTCAAAATGTCGCGTGGCAACGCTTACTGACGCGAAAATAATGGAATGGAATGTATTTTGACGGTCGCTGTCACTCACATCGCGTTCAGTTAGGACACAGTGTTACTCATGACAGACTCCCAGAGTCCTTCACTCTAGTCTGATTGGTTCCCTGTTCCTGACAGTGTCGACTTCACCCACCGTGACCACCAATGAGGAAGCAAAGCCCACCGGTAACACCAAAGAGGCGTCTGCGGTGGACCCGCCCTCCCAGCCCAAAGGGTCCACGCCCCCTCCCCCTCCCGCCGTTCCGTCAGGGTCGGAGGTCAAGGGCGCCGAGCCCACGCGCCCGTCTGGTAGCGCGGCCGTACCGGACTCAGAACAGTGGGTCCAGGTGGAGAAGAGACATCGCAACTCCTCAGGGAAGACTAAGGTATAGTCTCTCTTTTTTTACCACCATTGCCCTAAGGTATGGTCTCTCTCTTACACCATCTTTATATTAAGGTACTGGCCATCTTAGACAACGGTTACACGAGGGTACAGACCTCTCACACTCTCTCTCACACTACCACAGTGTCATCCAGTGTCTTTACTTTTCATTCGCTCTGCATTATTCTTTTAACCGCATATCTTTGATTTATTTCCTTTTGTCTCATATGCCATCTCTCTTATCTCATATTTCATTGTATCATTTCTTCTTAATTTCTGCTGTCCTGTCTGTATTTCTCATGCTTCATGTCTCTCTCTCTCTCTCTCTCTCTCTCTCTCTCTCTCTCTCTCTCTCTCTCTCTCTCTCTCTCTCTCTCTCTCTCTCATCTCTGTCGCTAAGGTAATCCCTGTCTGTTATAGACTTACCTTTTCGCTCTGTGGTCTGTTTGTCTGATCTTGTAATATTTTCTTTATTTCTCTATCACCTGTCATTCGTCCATCTTTGCCTCTGTATTTATATTCATGTTAGTTTTTCTGACCTTTGATCCTTCTGTATTACCATTTTTCAGCAGTTTGTTTGCTTTTTTTTTTACTTCAAAGTTTATAACCCATAGCTGTTTATGAGTTTACTTCTCTTAGTGGAACCATTCTGTCTCAAATGTCAACTTCCTGTCAGAGTTTCCTTCATGTTTCCTGTCCTCACCACTCTAATTCACTCACCTTTGGCTTTCCATCTGTGTTTCTGTATTCACCCCTTCACCCCTCCACCCCTCCACTCCTCCCTGCTGTCTGCTGCTGCTGTTGCCTCTCCCTCTACACGGTCCCCATTCCTGTCCCTGTCCCTGTCCGCTGTCCCATCCCGTCCCATCCTGCCTAACGCATCCTGTCCCTGTCCAGTCCAGTGACGACCCCTCCTCCCCCGAACCCACCGTCCCTGTCGTCCCTGAGCTCAGCTCGTCACCAGTTGAGTACCTCTCCTCTCCTTACCACACATCCCTCTCTGTCTCTTCTTGTTTTTCCATTTTTCCTTACACTCACTTATTCTCTTTCCTTTGCTTTCTTACTTCCTCATT
The DNA here is from genome assembly GCA_030347295.1 of Setipinna tenuifilis. Lineage (NCBI taxonomy): Eukaryota > Metazoa > Chordata > Actinopteri > Clupeiformes > Engraulidae > Setipinna > Setipinna tenuifilis. The sequence continues at coordinate 7,405,456 of CM059278.1, forward strand.
TGGTCTTTCTTTACCGCTTTGTATAACGATCGATCATCTCTGCCCTGTGTTTCATGTGTGGTGACTTGCTGCTAACCACAACGCAGCTACTTTGAATTGTAAATGTTAATGCTGTAATGTCATAGTACTGTACCCATGGCTGTACTACCAGTAGTGAGTTGTTGGCTTCATGTTTTCATGCCAGTTCTGTGAAGGCGTGGAAATGAAAATGATGTGGAAGGGAAGAGACCACACAAAAAATCAGTAAATGAGCGTTACATGTCTTTGGTCTTTTGCATACTGGTCATTCTGTATCCTGAGGCATCGGTAATAGGAGTTACACATTTTTTAGTTATTACAAAATAATAAATTACAAAAAAAAATAATTTCTTAACGCCTATCTTTTTAAAAAAGCTCTTTTATAGACTCTTCTTTTAACTTTTTTATTGGTTTAGATAATTCTTTTTAAGTTGTTGCTCTGTATATGTATTATTATAGTGTTATTATTATTATTTTTTTTGCATTTTTTTTTTCTTTTTTGCATACTGGTCATTGTTTCGCTTAAGGCGTTGGCAATTGTTTTTCTACTTTTATTTAAAAGGGACAATGCACGTTAATCAACATTTCCATTGGAGTTAGAAATGTAAACGTACCAGAGCTAGCACAGTCACTAATGCTAACAGGTTTTGTTGGGGTGCGCTCAGGAGCGTTCGGACCCCCCCCAGGCAGCCCCGCGGCCCCCCCCTGCCGAGCCCGAGCTGGAGGAGCTGGACTTCATGTTCGACGACGAGATGGAGCGTCTGGGCGCGCCCCGCAAGAACACCTTCACCGATTGGTCGGACGACGACTCCAACGACGAGCTGGACGACAGCGACGTGAACAAGATCCTGATCGTGACGCAGACGCCGCCGTACCTGCGCAAGCACCCCAGCGGCGACCGCACGGGCAACCACGTGTCCCGCGCCAAGATCACCGCCGACCTCGCCAAGGCCATCAACGACGGCCTGTTCTACTACGAGCAGGACCTCTGGCACGAGGACGACCAGCAGCCAGACTGCGCCAACACCAAGGTGTGTGTGTGTGTGTGTATGTACCTTCTGAGTTCATGTGTTTGTATGTTGTACCCAAGGTATGCAGCGCCGAGGCAAGGGTGTGTGTGTGTATGTATGTATGTATGTATGTATGTATGTATGTGTGCGTACGTACATGTGTGCCTTATGAGTTTGTGTTTTGTTATACCCAGCCAGCAAGGTATGCTGTAGTGAGGCAAGGGTGTGCATGCGTGCGCTTTAAGTCCATGTGTTTGTATGCTGTACCCAGCCTCACCCTCAGTGACTCCTTGGCTATTTTATCTACGTCTGTAACCAGCTTGGATCCAACTTGTTAATGCGTTAATTCTAGATATTCAGATAAGAAATCTTAACTTGGAAACACCTGAAATGTGCATTAAATAGTGTGCTCTAAACCGGCTGATGATGGGCACCTCGTTAAGCCCAATTACTGTAATTGCCTATTACTGATGTGAATAAGCTGAATGAAAGCCTGACATGTCTAACATCAGTTGACTCTTCAATTCAGTATACTGCATTGATTGAAGTTGTGGTCAGAGAGCATTAGTGTTTAACAGACACTTATATCAGTGTGCCAGTGAGGAGCAGTGTTTTTGTTTGTTGCCGATGAGTGCATCAGCGTCAGAATTAAAATAGTCTCATTTTGAGCGACTGATGAAAGGAGTGTGGAGGGGTTTCCATTGGCCATTGGCCCTGCTCCGCCTTGCAGCTGTAGCCCCCTCACCACTGCAGTGTTGGACATGATCAGACCCCTCTGCTGTGGTCCACTCTCTGTACACGACCCCCACCACCACCCCCCCCACCCTCATTAGAGCACCACACAGCATTTCCTTTCCAGACACACACACACACACACACACACACACACACACACATACATACATACGTACACACACACACACACACACACACACACACACACACACACACACACACACATACATACATACATACATACATACATACATACATACACGCACACACAATTCACACTATGTGCAAACACACAATGCACACACCACACTATGGGCACACACTAAATACACACTAATAATGCACACATACACACTGTGTACGCACACACACACACATGCACACACACACCACACTGTACTCACACACACACCTCTCAGCATGCCTCAGTTCCCAAAATAACCCCTTATTTATAACCCCTTATTTATTGCCATCTCTGCCCTGCTCTCTGCTCTCGCTCGCCCAGTGGTGTGACAGCATACGTGACGGTGCAGCTGGGCAGCTATAAAGTCACCACACACACACACACACACACACACACACACACACACACACACACACACACACACACCCCACACCCCACACCCCACACACCCACACCCACACCCACACCCACACACCCACACCCACACACCCACACACACACACACACACACACACACACACACTCTCACACACACACACACACACACACACCCCGAGGAGACAAACTGGGCCAGCAGGGTCTGAGCATGGCCTCACTCCAGGGCCTGCAGTTATAGTTAAGTCCTGACATAACACGTACAGTTTCTCGTGTGTGTTTGTGTGTAGGTGGGAATAGGGGTCCGAGCATAGCCTGCAGTTATAGTTAAGTCCTGACATAACACGTATAGTGTGTGTCGGGGTGTGTGTGTGTGTGTGTGTGTGTGTGTGTGTGTGTGTGTGGGAATAGGGGTCTCTAGTGAACTCCTGACATGGTGTTTTCTTCTCCTCTGTGTGTGTGTGTGGGGGGGGGGGGATTGGTGGGTGGGAGTAGGGGTCTCTATTGAACTCCTAACATAGTGGTTTCTCCTCTGTGTGTGTCTGTGTATGTGTGTGTGTGTGTGTGTGTGTGGGGGGGGGGGGGGGGGATTGGTAGGTGGGAATAGGGGTCCGAGTTCTAGTGAACTCCTGACATAGTGGTTTCTCCTTTCACCACAGCAGTGCTCAGATCTTTAGCCCGGCCGGTAGAGCAGGGATAACTGTGTTACGGCGATTACGAAATAACGGCAGTTCAAAAGGAAATGGCCACCTGGTGTCAGCGTGGCAGTGGGCAGGCACCTTCGCTAGTGGGGTCGCTATCACAGTGTCTTATCACATGACTCATGTCAGCACTTTTTTCCCCACAAGTTATCACTGTGTGTGTGTGTGTGTGTGTGTGTGTGCGTGCGTTTTTTTCTCCTTAAACAGGTGGAACGTGCGCTGAGGGAGAGAGAAACATAGAGGACAGGGTCAGGGAGAAGAGAGAGATAGAGAGACCAACAATAAAAGAAGGAAGGCAGAAAGGAGAGGCGAGAAGGAGGAGAAGGAGAGGCAAGGAGGAGGAGGAGGAGAGTGATTCTTCTCCTGATCGGATATGATTTGTTCTCCCTATTATCTCTACGACTCCTGGACCCCCCAGGCCTGATCAGCACCCCCCCCCCCCCCCCCCCCCCGCCCAGACAGCTACACTAAGACTGATTAAAGTTAGAGCAGTGTTAACCACACAGACACGCTAACTCCACCTTGTGTTTATTCTGATTTCTCAACATCTCAACATGCCTTGACCTCTGCTGTTCCCTTAGCCTCCAGCTAGTCCTGTCAGATATGGTTCATAATGTTCCATCCTGTGTGAAAAATGACACTTGTGTTCACATACCGAGGTCATAGATGGTTGTATCTTTTTTTTTTTCTCCCCTTTTTTCTTTTTTTTTTGCTCTTTCAGCTTGAAGTGCAAAGTTCAAAGTACAGTAACTTGATAAAGCCAATGCAAGTGTGTCATTCTGCGTGCAGACCTTGGAATCCAGATTTTACTTCTGCAGGGAAATGTGACATTAGAATTCTGTGATGTGAAAGAATGCACCCACGTTCTAGAATGTGCTAGTTCTAGAATGTGACTTTGCTAGATCGGTTCCTGAGTCCTGTGTTGGATAGTTTATCAGAAAAAGAGCCCAGTAGTCATAAACACAGTCTGAGCCCACGCACGCATGAACTTCAGTGTTGACATAAGCAATTTCTGTAGTCGCTCCCCCACAATCTGTTAAAGTGTTGGTGTTATTTATTATGTTAAAGTATATTTGTCATGAATTAATTAACTGTTGCTGAGTTGGTTAAATGGTTTTAATGACATAATTCTGTAATTTATGGCGATAATGATACAGTAATACTTTAAAGCCAGGAGCTGTCTGTTGACTATGTCTAAAATGTTTTTGTAAAACACAAATAAAAAGTCTCTTTGACGGCAGACTCATGCACAGACATATAGCTGTCTTTAGTTATCTTTATCTGGTTAGGATAGAACTACAGAACTGCCCTGTTGCCAACAGAATGTCAGTTTTCCTCATGTAAATAGTGATAAGATCTGTTGGCTCACTGCTGCCAAAGTACCGATAAGCAGTAATGCCTCTTGATGCTGTAGCACGCTGTTTTTGTTGTTGGTTGGGAGCTGTATAATACCAGCCCAAATGACTGTACATATGCAGCCATTATAGTAACCACATAATACATTAAAGATCCTTTCCTTTTATGAGGCGTTAAGGTTCATATCACTCGCAGCCTGAGTTGCGTTATATCACTCACCATCTGAAACAGGAAGAAATTGAAACTGCATGTCTTCTGAGAAACAACAGATACAGAAGTTGTGTAAGTTACAGTGTGTGTGTGTGTGAGAGAGAGAGAGATTACTTTTTGGATTCCTGATGTTCAGGCTGATATGTTTATACTCAGGCAAGAGCAGGCCTCTAGCAACCATTTTTATTTGTAGATATAGTGTGGGTATGTTTAAAGTGTAGCTATGGTGTGGATGTGTTTTATGTGTAGTTGACCTTGGGCATGTACGTCTGTGGGTCATCACTATCTAACACTAGCTAACTAGTCTCTCTGCCTGTTTGGGGCTTTCAGGAGGTGGAGAACTTCAAGAAGCTGAACGTGATCAGTCAAGATGAGTTCAACACCCTCGCCCCCAAAACGCCTGTGGATGCCACCCAGGAGATTCCACCACCTCCTCCTCAGCCAGGTACACACACGCACACACACACGCACGCACACATGCACGTACACACGCACGCACACACACACACACACACACACACGCCTCAAAGCTTTGGCCAGTATAACATACATGTGTAGTGAAGTCTAAAATGAAACAGTTGTAGACATGACAAAACACATTTTGTTGCAACAGACTTTTTACACACTCTTGGCTCATAGGATGACTGGCTGTGTTTATATATCTGTGTGTGTGTGTGTGTGTGTGTGTGTGTGTGTGTGTGTGTGTGTGTGTGTGTGTGTGTGTGTGTGTGTGTGTGTGTGCGCGCGCACGTGTGTGTTACTACCCATGCCTGCCTTGGCACCCATCAGAGGAGGTTGGCATGGCCCACTCTCTGCCCAAGATGGTGCCCGAGTCGCCCGGGGGCCCCAGGACCCCCCGTACCCCGCGCACACCCGGCCGCCAGGACCCCAGCAAGATGCCCCGCTTCTACCCCGTCATCAAGGAGAGCGGCACGCTGGACGAAGGAGTAAGCAGGCCCGACTCTTCACACAGATCATCCCCTGGGTCCCTGTGCACTAAGTCAAAGATTAGGCATCCAAGGATTTATTTTGTTCTGTAGGCTGTAAAGATCTCAAAGCAGTTAAAATTACGTAAATAATTCGGCTGGTCTAGCCTGGTAGAAGGTGTATGAAGTGTGTGTGTGTGTGTGTGTGTGTGTGTGTGTGTGTTTGTTTGTTGAGGCAGATGCTTATCTACTGGTGTTTCAAATACTTGATGTTCATTGTAAGGAGCATTTAGCACACAGTCTGACCACATTTCACTAGTTCTCTGCTTGTTACGTTAACGGTTAGGCTAGCAAAATAGAGTTAGCAGCTGCGGTGGACTGTGGTAGAAAAAGAGTGAAGAAAAAAGTGTTTCCCTGGAGTAGCCTGTCTGTAGTCGTACGCCCTGTATGTTTTATATAGCCCTAGTGTACACATGAGGTGTCTAAGACACTGAGTGTAATAAGCAAAGAGCGTTCACAGTGTAATGTGCATTCCATTGGGTCTGGCGAGATGTCTGTGTATGAATGCTTTTCCCCTTAGACATCCAACCTTACCGCTCACGGTCTACATACCATGGTCAGCCTTTTATGGATGTGTGTTAGTAGGCCTTTCTGTTGAGTTCACTATAGTGCAGGGCTGCTAATGGAGGTAAAAATAATCTTGCCTTTGATGGTGTGATGGTGTGCAAGTAGCAGGGATGTGACTGGCCTTTTTATTTACTGAGGTCATATACCCTGGTATGTTCGTAGCATGTGAACTATTCTCATTGAATTTGCATTACTTTGCAAAGTATAATATCATATAAAAATATAATATATTATGGGTTGTAATGTTGTTAATCTACTGGTGGATTACAGGTACCTTAGACATTAAAGACACCCTGACATTAAAGAAACCTTGACTTTGACCTTGAACTTGACCTTGGATCTACCGCCTGTGAACTCTGGTCATTAACAGCTATCCCATCCCACCCCAAACTCTCCCTCCTCCAGACCCCCAGGAAGAAGAAGACGAGACACAGCTCCAACCCCCCGATGGAGTGCCACGTGGGCTGGGTGATGGACTCCATTGAGCACCGGCCCCGCTCCTCCTCCATCAGGTAAGGGGCCCACCCAGTGCAGGGCTCCAGACTGGGAGTTTACTGTACACTTTCTGGTTCCCAACGAGTGGCTTTGAAGTAGTTTCCAAAAACAAGAAGCCTGTAAAGGGATTCTTACCTAGTGTTGCTGAATCAGATTGTTACAGCAGTGGAATTGTAAACTGCATCAGTTAGTTCATAGTTCTAGTAGAAGGCATCTAGTAGTTCTTATGTGTGAGTAGTTCTAAAAATGGGCTCCCAGTCTGTTTGTTACTGGACTATAAAAGAACTTCTGTTGACTCCTCTTTGCTCTCTCTCTCTCTCTATCTTTCTTTCTCTCTCTCTGTTGCTCCCTCTTGTTGTGTCTCTCTCACTTTCTTTCTGTCCTTTCCTGTCGCTCCCTCTTACCCCCTTTCCCTCCTTATTCTCTCTGTCTCTCTCTTTCCTTTTCTCTCTCTCTCTCTCTCTCTCTCTCTCTCCCCCCCTCCCTCTCTCTCTCTCTTGTTCTTCCTCTCTCTCTCTCTCTCTCTGCAGTAGTTCTAATGCGTCTCCATCTGAGGGTGCCCCAGCCCTGTCTGGGAGTTATGGATGTACCCCCCAGTCCCTGCCCAAGTTCAGGCACCCCTCCCACGACCTGCTGCGCGAGAACGGCTTCACCCAGCAGGTCTACCACAAGTACCGCAGACGCTGCCTAAACGGTACCCCCCCCCCCCCCCCCCCCACACACACACACACACAGGCACATACACTCCATGTACATGACAACAAAATAAATGATGAAAAAAAAAAAAAACAACTGAACACAAACACACACACATTCCATGTATGTGAGAACAAAATAGGTAATGGAAAAAAAAAACCTAAATACACGCACATTATCATGAGCAAAAGCAGCAGAGAGTCGTGACAAATTTATTCCAGATCAGTAATTGCATCACAATTTCATCACAGATTTCCACATCGTCATGATTTACATTCAATGTTTATTTGTGGATGCTTTGTCCGTGATGGCTGTGGTCGGTCTGCAGAGAGAAAACGGTTGGGTGTGGGCCAGTCCCAGGAGATGAACACCCTCTTCAGGTTCTGGTCCTTCTTCCTGCGCGACAACTTCAACAGGAAGATGTACGAGGAGTTCAGGCAGTACGCCGTGGAGGACGCCAAAGAGAACTACAGGTCTGTCTGGAACAGCGGCCGCAATGTGTGCTGTTAGTTTTAAACAAACACAAGATGAAAAGGAGGAAAAGTCTGCACACTTGAAGTCTGTGCAATAGATAAAGCTTTACTGCAAGACCAGTAAAGCTTTATCTATTGCACAGACTTCAAGTGTGCGGACTTTTCTTCCTTTTCATCCTTGAGGTCACAACTAGATCCTGCACCTTGTTACAGATGAGCGGTGACTCTTCATCATTAAACAAACACAAGATACCTGTGCACCTAGGAAGAGTACCTTTGGCGACGAGACTTTAAAGCCTTCCTGACTACAAGCCTTATTCTAACATACAATTGTTTGCACTTACTCAGCACTTTAGGTTTATCATTATTCTAATATTTGCTGAGTCCTGTGTGAATTGTCCTATTGTAGGGTTTGTCAAATCGCAGGGTGTAGTTGGTCTGTGATAATTTACAGTTGTGCTCATATGTTTACATACCCTGGCAGAATTAATGACTTCTTAACCATTTGAGTAGTTTCTGTTTTCTAAAGTAAACACAGGTGTTTAACAATAAATGGCTTCAGCCAACACTAACCTCGAGTGAAAAAAAAGTTTTTGTGTTATTAATCATAGTCTCTGAAAATGGTTAAGAAATCATCAATTCTGCCAGGGTATGTAAACTTATGAGCACAATTGTACAGTTATAGTATTTACCAGACGCTTTTCTCTAAAGCAACATATGGCAACATAAAACAGCACCTTATCACCAAAAGCAATTGGCTACCTTGACATGACATTGTATGAGAAAATATAAAACAAAAATTACATACACATATGTGACCCAATCTGGCAAAATGAGTCTGAAGTCGCAAATTCTAACTTTAAAGTACAGGCCATTTTGGTTAAACCTTAAAAATATCTAATTTTAATTTTTCTTTTTTTATTAAGCAAAAAGTGTTCAAAAAGCATCTCCCTACTCTTCATTGTCAAGATAAGTATGTTAAGGTTAAACATTGGCTATCTGAAATTTAATTCATACCTGCAAACTTGTCACTTTTTGGCTACGGTCACCTTTTTCATTGTCAATTGGGTCATTCACGTGAATTGTGTAGAACCAGAGAACTGGACACTGTCACCTTTTTTCTCTGACAAGTTTGCAGGTATGTTAATTGCACCATTACCATTTTACCAAAATGACCATAAATGTGATTTTCTCAGGTTTTGAATTAATCAGGAAATCATTTTAAAGTGTACCGTCTTTTCACTGTCCATGGACCTAACAGTCATTGGTTTGGGAAAAAGGCTGCTGTTTTACATGCTCACCAGTGTAAACAACCTCGGCATGCTGGATCATGCAGAGTGTGTGTGTGTGTGTAAGTGTGTGTGTGTGTGTGTGTGTGTGTGTGTGTGTGTGTGTGTGTGTGAATGTGTGAGAGTATCCTAAAACACTTGTTGGAAGGCTAGCTATCAGTCAGCATTCCTGCAATAGCTGCCAAAGGGGCATTTTTTTGCAGACAGGTCACTGGTGTAGCTGGGATGTGTGTGTGTGTGTGTGTGTGTTTTGTATGTAGTGGGTGTGTGTGTGGTGTGTACTGGATGTCTGTGTGTGTCTGTCAGTCTGTGGTGGGGTGTGGTGTGTATATGTGATGTGTCCTGGGTGTGTGTGTGGTATGTATTCCGTATGTGTGTCTCTATGGTAGGGTGTGGTGTGTTTGTGAGTGTATGGTGTGCATTGGGTGTTACCTGAGGGTGGTAGGAGTGTAGGAAAAGTCTGCAGGAATTTAGAAAGATTCCCGGTACCTCACAGGATTTCAGGTAGCATTTTAGATCAGGTCTTTCTGGTCTCCAGGTGCATTTAAATGGGCCATGGTGGAGCTTAGTGACATTCAGTATAGTTCATTGCTTATTCATAGCTCAGAAGTACCGTCATACTTGTCACACAAACAATAGTACAAACCTGCGCTTGTGTATTTCAATTATACTGACATACTTTATTTGTTATGGAATAAATGTAAACAGAGTAGTAAAGTAGTGCACAAAAAATCATTCATGGTTTCAAACAACAGTTCTAAGTTGCCGTTTTGTTAACATGCACTTTGAGGACACCCATACTATTTTAAATAATAGTGTAGTATAGTGTGTATGACAAACACTGAGTACACCTATGCATACAGTTGTGCTTATAAGATTACATACTCTGGCAGAATTGATAGTTTCTTAACCATTTTTAGAAAGTATGAATGATTACCATGAGTAAAAGAAAAGTTTTTGTGTAGTGTTGGCCACTAAGCCATTTATTGTCAAACACCTGTGTTTACTTTATTTAAATCATAATGACAACAGAAATTACCCAAATTGCCCTCTGAAAAATGGTTAAGAAATCATCAATTCTGCCAGGGTATGTAAACTTCTGGGCACAACTGTATATAAACGAGAAGTTGAATTTATTTTAATTTGCTGCCACATGTAATAACTGTGTTATGTCACGTCCTCCACGTACAGGTATGGACTGGAGTGTCTGTTCCGGTACTACAGCTACGGATTGGAGAGGAGATTCAGGCAGGAGATCTTCAAGGACTTCCAGGAAGAGACACTGAAGGACTACGAAAAGGGTAATTACAAATACTTTGTTTTGTTTCTATCTTTTTTTCAGTGTCAGTGAGCATGATGAGCCATGATTAAGGGTGATCAGTATCTCTCCTGAGAGGATAGCTGTGGCATTTGGCCTGCGGTGAGACAGTAGCCCCGTTTACATGGACACAAAATTTCACTTTTAATCTCTTTATTTACAGAAACCGATTAAAAACGTCCCATATATACAGTCAAATAATCGGATTTAAATGAAACCGTTTAAATTTTCAAACCGATTAAAATAGGTGGTTTACACCTTTCAACAAACGCGAATCTCTTTATTTGAGGCTCATATAAACAGTTCGGTAGAATTCTAATAATCTGATTAAATTCAATCGGATTCAAAAAAGGTGTCCATATAAACGGGGCTAGTGTGTGTAAGGTTACTCTCTGACTCAACAGAGGTTTGTCAGTCAGACTTCCAGAGTTACTCAGGCAACAGATCCACCAATAGCGTGCCATATGCAGCCCTGCTCCCCTAACATGTAGCTTTTGGAATTTGAGGATTTACGGAGAGCGTAATTGTATCCTAAATTAAACAAGTGTTAAAAAAAAGGTGAATCGTATGGTCATCAAAGCTGAATTGAATGTGCGAACGCAGATGATATTAATGATGATATTAATGTGTGTGTGTGTGTGTGTGTGTGTGTGTGTGTGCGCGCGTGTGCGCGTGTGTGCGTGTGCGTGTGTGTGTGTGATATTCCCTGTTCAGGTCAGCTGTATGGGCTGGAGAAGTTCTGGGCATTCTTGAAGTACTCTCAGATGAAGAACCAACCCATTGATCCAAAACTGCAAGAGCACCTCAACAAGTTCAAGACTGTGGATGACTTCAGAGTTGTGGTCAGTTATCTTTGTCTGGGGCTGTAGCAGAGAAAGGGCTTTGCAGTTGTTGTGTGGTCATTTCCTGTGTTTCTCTGACATGATTTGTTATCTGTTGCAGAAATATAATCTTAAATCTATCATGCCTAGTGTGGGGCTTTGTTAAATTGACTTTTTGTCACACACCATTTTTTATCTGTTAATATGCCTGCTGTGACTCATCAGTATTGAAGTCTCTTTAACTGGCCTATGGTGTTGTGTGAATTGTATGTTGGTGTTGTGTGAATTGTATGTTGGTGTTTTTGTGTGAATGTGAGTTAGTGTTTTTGTGTGAATGTGAGTTAGTGTGTTTGTGTGAATGTGAGTTGGTGTGTTTGTGTGAATGTGCCTTGGTGTGTTTGTGTGAATGTGAGTTAGTGTGTTTGTGTGAATGTGTGTTAGTGTGTTTGTGTGAATGTGCCTTGGTGTGTTTGTGTCAATGCAAGTTAGTGTGTTTGTCAATGTAAGTTAGTGTGTTTGTGTCAATGCAAGTTATTATGTTTGTGTGAATGTGCGTTGGTGTGTTTGTGTGAATGTGGGTAGGTGTGTTTGTGTCAATGCAAGTTAGTGTGTTTGTGTGAATGTGCGTTGGTGTGTTTGTGTGAATGTGCGTTGGTGTGTTTGTGTTGACGTGTTTGTGTTTATGTTGCCGTGTGTGTACTAGCCCCCCATGAGAGAGGAAGGAGGGAGGAGAAGACGACTCTCATCCTCTGGTGGTGATGAAGGGAGGCGAAGACGACACAACTCCAACTCGTCCAGCTCCAAACCCGCCCCCAACACCAAGAGCACCAATCAGACCCCAGCCCCCTCGTCTGCCAAAGCCACCTCAGCCAATCCCAGCTCGGCCCCAGCCACTGCTAAGACCCCGCCAGCCAATGACACCGCTGCTGCTTCTGCTTCTGCTACTGCTGCTGCTGCTTCTGCCCCGACTGCCACAACCACTTCAGCCACTCAAAAAACTGTGCCTTCGAACACCAAGACCCCTTCGAGCGACTCCACGACCGCTCGGGTTGGAGCCAAAGAGAACCCCAAACAGAACGCCTCCTCTTCCGCCTCCGATGCCCGCAGAAAGGAAGCCGCCAAGCCCAAAGAGGGCCCGCTGCCAAATAAATGACGTCCCTCCAGGGAACTCTAGAACTTCATTTAGTGGTTCTCTACCCAGGGACGTTTGCCTTGCGTGTCTCTAGTTTACTCCCACAGCTATGCCCGGCTTGAGTATCAGAGCAGGCAGACATGTAAGGTTAGCTTTAACTGTCCACACCCTCAAGTTTCAGGTGGGACTCCAGTCAGTAATAAGAGTCCCATTTTCAACTTGCGTGCTGGTTTTTTGGACGTTACTTTGTGTCAAAGATGATGTTTAGATCATGCCAATGCACAGTACGAACACTTTTCTTTTTTTTTCTTTTTTCTTCTGTTTTTTTTTTTTTTTTTTTTTTTCCAAACTAAATTTTTAGTCAGGCACCCACTGTAGAGATCAAAGGAGGTGGCACCAATTACATTATTATTCGAACTGTAAAAGTTTACAAAAAATGCATTCCTGCATTGAAGGCATTTGTTGTTACTTTGGGAAGATGCCTTAAACTTTTTTAAAAAAAGATTTCTCAACAGCTAGCTAACTCACATTAGGAGGCAATTTTCGTTTGGAATTTCCTTGCATTGTTGCAGTATGTGTGTGCCAAGTCCATTATATCACAAGCTAACAACAGTTTTACTTCTCTCGAACAAGACGCAGGGACATCTCCTTGAGACTGACACTATATTAACAACACCCAATTTAGTGCTTAACTTTTTTTGGTCTATGAAATAAGGTGATAAAATGCTGTGTAATCACATTTCTACAGTTCTAGTCAGTAATAATTTAATCGAACACCACAGAAAGAAAAAGACAACATATCCTTTGAGTGACCGTCAAGTTATTGACACAAAATGGTGGAGGTTGATCAGCTCCTTGTAATCTGGGGGAAAAGAAAGAAAAGGAAAAATGAAAAATGAAAAAAAAAAAAATCCTATTATGCTGTTTGCATTGTGTGGCTGCTTTTTGGGCAAAGATACATGTCCTCTTTAGTTGAGACAGTTGTTTCGGGATGGAGATGGGACTGGGGTAGGGTGTCAGCATTTTATTGATTTACTTAAATTAGAAAGTTTCTGTGTACTTGAAGATTTTTTTTTTTAAAGAAATTATATCTTTTTAAAAAGAGGAATTTTATTTCCGCTAAGTTTTGAATTCTATTTGGAACTGAGATAATTTATTGTTGTTTATTATGTTTATTTGATCTTAATCACTTAAACAGAAAAGATTGTTATTTTTAAGCCTTGCATTTATTTGAATTTTAGAAGCAATAGCGTACATGACTGCCAGTGATGCATACTCTTCAATATTATTTGCTTGGGAGATATTCTCATTCGCTTTCTGTCTTTAAGAGCCTATAAAAGTCCTGAATGTAACATATTAGTCATGAAAAACTGTACATAAAAATTAATTACAAAAAACTTCCTTTTGATTTGATAAGTTAATTTTTTTCCTTTATGGTAGTATTTGTGTGTGTGTGTGTGGCTTTAGTGTTGGTATGCATGTCTCTTTTTCTTTTGTGAACTGTAAAATGTAAAAATGCATATAAAATTATAAAATCCAAGCATATGTTTCATGTGGTGTTTTAAGTTGCACGTCACCTACGTTTTAAATTGCATATAATTCTGTGCACAAATAAACAACATTGATTACGTGGTATTTCAAACCACAGAACTCAGCAATTATTGTTAAAGGTCAGTGAATCATCACAGCCATCCCAGAGCTCAATGATAAGGGTTAATCATTTAGCCCCCTGAAAAGTGATCTGTCTCAGCGATATTGTACAATATGTCAGATTGCAGTTTGAGCAGTGTTTAAGGTAGGCTTTGTTTGTATTGGGGACACAAAATAGTATGCGTTTCAGAGGAATATCTCCGAACGTAAAAAAAAATGGTTTTGTGGATTCTTCTGGGTCTAGCATTCCCGGGCCCATCCAGTTAATTGACTGCGGTCTGGGGTGTTTTTGTTCCGTCTTGACTCATTCCCTCCCTACCTTTGTTCTAGCGCATGGTCTGTGTTTGTACTGTGTCGGGTCGGCTGTCAGTTGAACACATCCGGAACTACTACAAGTCCCATATGGCGCCATCATTCGCGACGTCGGCCAATAACACTTCAACCACAGTTTGAAGTGGGCGAGTCTGTTGTGTGTGGAAGCGCTATCGTGCAGTATGGCGGACGATGGAGATGGTAGGGGTGGAGCAGCAGACACAAGTGGTGGTGGGCAGGGTACAACAGAGGAGTTGGATCCAGGGCCCAGTCTCGGCGGGATGCTGTTTAATTTCTGTGTTTTAGCTGTAATTGTTGCTGTCTGCTATGGAATATACCGACGGTGGTTTAGGAGACTTATCGGTGCTGACGCGGCCCAGGGAAGCGAGGCCTTGTCGCTACCTAAGATGAGAAGACGTGATTTCACTCTGGAACAACTAAGGGAATATGATGGTGTTCAAAACCCGCGGATCCTCATGGCTGTGAACATGAAAGTCTTCGACGTTACTACTGGCAAAAAGTTTTATGGACGTGGTAAGGACTTCCCACAGTCCTATTTCTGTCAGCTGTGTGTCAATGCTAGCATGCTAGTTATTGTTAGCCAAGTTCAGCTATTCAAGTTATTCTCGATCTTGGGGACTAGCCAAACACGCTAGCCAACTTCGGCGCTATTTTACGCCTTAACAATATCTCAGGTTGAGAGGCCAGTAAACCTAGCTAATGTACATGCAGGGTCAAATCTAAGATTAATGTCAGTGTCGTTAATAACCATGCTTATTTTATCTCGAAAGTCTTTAGACAGTATTTACATATATTAGTTATGTTTTGCACACATCTTCGAATATTTATGTCTCTTGTTAACTGTAGCCATATACTTTCCCTCTCTTTGGAGACACGTTAGAAGCGTTGGAGCGGCTAGCTGCTTAGCTTACTGCACTACAACGTTAGCCAATGCTACCTTATATTTGCAGTGTTAACAATAGCTAGTTATAAAACAAGCTTACTGAGATGTATCAATCTGATTACGTCCATTCATGTCATAGTAGTAGTTGACAAGAAGTATTTATAGCTCATGCTTGCATTATTGCTGAGATGGCTTGGTGCACATGACTTAAGTGACCCGTAATGTTAACGTTGCTTTTCAAAGCAGAAGTTGACCTGAGTGCTTCTGTAGTTTTGGAGAGCAACGCTAGCTAGCTAGTGAATTAGCTAACCAGCGTTTTCCAAGAGTTGACGTTAGGCAGCGCCAAATTACGCTGCTGTCTTTTGTGACACGGAGCAACCTGTCAGATCTTCCAGATGTCGCCACTTACTTGGTTGGCATATTGTGACCTAAAATAGGAAGACGGACGTGGCCTCCAGACAAGCAGTGTCAGTATGCCTGCCAGTAACGTTACAGATAAAGTCGCTAGCTTGCTACGTCCATTTAAAATTAGTTGGCCCTCCCACCAACCTCTGTTAACATTACATAACGTGCAGATGGAGTTCATGTGCTAAATAAGTACATTTAATATTTCGTGTTTATTTTAGAAATAGCTAGCTAGTTAGCTAACATTTATGGTACGGTCATGTCAAGAAGACGGCATGGGCTAGACTGCTTACGTACACTAAAATAAAATCGACAGACTTATTGACGGGATAATCAATTAGTTGTCCCAATGTCGTCTGCAGCAGCTCCTGAAACGAGGTCTTAAACAGGTGGTGTTGTGTCATTGAGGTTTACAGCGAGTTAGGCAACAGTAAAAAGTAACCTCGAACTAGTTTCAAAGATACGTCAGCTCTCCCACGGCTGAGTTTGGACAGCCACGTCGGACAAATGTTATCTGAATCATTCCAGACGTTTTTGAGTGGTGTTGGTAGCATAAGCGGAGTTGATCTCTGGCCAGTACCGTGCAAATAGTCCATGTTCCTTCAACAAAGTGTATTTTTCTAAAAAAGAATAACTGAAAAAACTGACAAAGAGGGCCTTCTTTCCTATCTGTGCTTAAATGTTATCGTACTCTTTATCTTTTGAAATGTTTGCATGCAGCAGTACACAAGAGAACCAGTGTAAGCTTAGTTGCTTTGCCACATGCAGATCAGATGATGATGGGAAGCAACGCAAAGTAAAATCACTTGGGTCCAAAAGCGTCTGCTTTTACGAGCATCCCTTTATAGTAACAGCTGTTGCATACCACGTGTAAAAACAAAAGCTGATCACTGAGCTTGATTAGTGCAGCTAAGGTAAGATGTTGGAATGTGTAGATTCTGGTCTGGTCTGGCTATTGTCTTAAATGTCTTAAAAAACACAATACAAAAACAAATAAAAAACAAAAGAAACAACTATAAACAGTCACTAAGGGTGTGGGGCAGGTTTTGACAGAAGGGTGGGGCGTCATGTCATGGCTGCAGTCCAGCTGTTTTGGTTTGTCTGTGTTTATTAAAGTGATCCCAGGCGGCCAAGGGCCCTAACCTGCATTCCTGACGTGGTCACATGACCCTTAAGGTGTTGGTTTGTTGTGTGTTATATTTGCTGGGTTGGTCATAAATCCGAAGGCTAAGACTGTCGTATTGTCTCAGCATGTGGAGGAAAACAAGTCTTTCAAGAATTACCTTGCGAGTGTTCTGATTTAAAATAAAGAACTGTTGACATTGTACCTAACGGGATGACTCATATATTGCCTCATGGGTTCTTGTAAGCAGCACAAAAATTGGCAGTAAGCCAAGTTTTATTTTTTTTATTTTGTTTTTTGTCTTTCAGTCTGTCTCTATAATGTGACAACCTATGTTGTAGTAATAACAATAGTAATACTCTCTATTTACAAAGCGCTTTACATACAGAGGATGCTGATGATATTGCCCTGAACCTCCTCCCCCTCTCGCTTCCATTTTCCATTCATTGTCTCTTAATCAATCACATGTCTGTTTCGCCAACCCCCCCTCCCCGCCAGATGGGCCATACGGCATTTTTGCAGGTCGTGACGCCTCCCGGGGCCTGGGCACCTTCTGCCTGGACAAGGACGCTTTGCGGGACGAGTACGATGACCTGTCGGACCTCAGCGCCGTGCCGATGGAGAGCGTCAGGGAGTGGGAGATGCAGTTCATGGGTAAGCAGGAACAGGAGCAGGAGGGACATCCCGAGGCATAACGCAGCATTCCTCTGTCAGGAAGAACCAGCACGATCTATCCCAGCATTCCTTAGTCAGGAAGAACCAGCGCTACTGCAGCACCCCCACGAAACCCAGGCACAGAATGTTCTTTTGCTGACTCCTAGGCGCTGTGCATTGACACACAATTGTCATACCAGAGTATACACACACACACACACACACACACACACACACACACACACACACACACACACCACTGTTGAATGCTTTATCTTACAGGTGCGTACACAAGCACACACATGCATATGCATCCGCGCACACACAGACAAACATGCACAGCCAAGAATCACCCTTTGGATGGGAACCAAGTTTGAACCAGATTTATTGTAAACATGCACACATACATGCATAGGTCCCTCAGTCACTCAGCTGTCGCATGGTCGTCTGGTCTCCCCAGGAGCAGATCATAGCGGAGCTGCCATCATGGCCCTCTGCGCCTGCTGATTGCACTGTTGCTTGCTTGTCATCACCGCCACACACACACACACACACACACACACACACACACACACACACACACACACACACACACACACACACACACTGCCGCCATCAACTCCACTCTCCACACTACAGGAGCTTGCAGGGACCAGCTGCCATTCAGCTGAAAAAATCAGTTTGACCACCGTAGTCAGTAAAGCCTGTTAATTCATCTGGAGATAACAGTCATGGGGCTCAGTAATTAAGCCATGCAACAACAGTGAATTCTCTGAAATTGTGATTTTTTTAATTTGATAGCCTTGCTTCCTATATATGGATAGGGGCAAGTTCCAGACTAAAGGGTTTCTTTCAGTGGAGGTTTTTGGTTAGTCTAGGACCAGGCCAGACCCATGTACAGGAAACCAGCCCAGTAAGTTTGAACCAAGCCATCAGCATCTGCAAACTGCCCGCTACTGTATAGCTCGCAGTCAAATGTATGCGAGATGGCTTCTACACCTGAAATGGCCTCCTAAAAACACAGCACAATACAATATTCGTTTTTTCCAGGTTGTTTGTGACTGTGGCACAAATTATCCAATTTTGGACATTTTTGAGTTGTGCAATACTCCTGAGGCCGTCTCTGAGGTTTACAGGAGGTTTACGGTGATTGATGTTTGTGTTGCTGTGAAGCCGGAGGCTGTGCTCACTCAGACACCTGCGTTTCCGTGCTCATGTTAAATAGAGCATGTAATATGATTCTTTTTCTCTCGTTCTCTCTCTCTCTCTCTCTCTTCCCCCTCTCTCTCTTTTGGGCAGTGTGACCTGGAGAGAAACGGCTTAAACAGGATTGTGTTTGTTTTATCAGGATAATCTTAATCTTATTTTCTTTTTGTAAGCTCTCATCCTGCTGCAGAAACATGCTGTGTCTATTGTTTAGTGACGTCTTGTGTCCCTCTCCTTCTGTTTTTTTTTTTTTTGTGCTCTGACTGTGCAGAAAAATACGATTACGTGGGTCGTCTTCTGAAGCCTGGGGACGAGCCATCGGAGTACACAGACGAGGAGGACGTCAAGGATCATGCGAAGCACGAGTGACTCACCTGCCACCTGCCACCTCCACCCCACCCCTCGACCAAAGCCTGGGCCCAAGCAGCTATCTCGGAAACCACCCCACACCCCCCCTTCCCTCCAGACACACACGTATACAGATACTCACAGGAGCACACTTGCATATAAGTGTGCACACACACGCACACACTCATGTACACGCACACACACACACACACACACACACACACACACACACACACACACACACACGCGTATCTGGTACCAGTCATGTTGTGTTTGTACAATTGTGCTGGTTCCGGGGCTGCCTGCTCACAGCAGCATTAAGCCTGCCCACCCAACTCCACTCCACCCCACCCCTACCAACAATCCATCGTCATCTTCACTTTCTCGCATCTGCCCATCATATTCCTCTCTTTTCTTATCCCTATTTTTCTGTAGCCATTCTTTATCTTCTGAGCTGTCTTCTCTTTTTACTTCTATTCTCTCTCTCTGTTGCACCTCAGTCTTTGTCTGTGAGAGCTGAGCTGCTTTGGGACCGAATTAGCCAACTGGTGTGGTACAGGGGTGTGTGTATGTGTGTATGTGTGTGTGTGTGTGTGTGTGTGTGTGTGTGTGTGTGTGTGTGTCTTGGGGGGGCTGTGTGAGATGGCTGCAGGCTAGGGGTGGTTGGGTATCGGACTGAAATGTTGGGGATTCAAAAAAAAAAAAAAAAAAGGAAAGGAAAAAAAAAAACACATTCACATACAGACACTTCAATATAAAACAAAGAAACACAATGTTGTTTTTCTTAATTCTTTCTCTCTCTTTCTGTCTCTCTCTCTCTCACTCTGTCGTTTTTCTTTTTTGCGGATGTCACTGTTTCTACCCCAGTTTTTGCTAAGCCTTATAATTGAGTGAAAACACTGAACAGTCATTTGGGTGAGGGTGGGAGCTTGTTCTGTCCAGACTCCCCCATGTTTCACAAGGTGTGAAGGTGGGGGCCTGTTAGTCCCGTTGTTAATCGTTCACATACTTGTTTTTTATTTTTAATGTACAACAGTGATTATTATCATAATCTGTTTGAGCACATCACATGTCTTGTGTGCCCCGCCCCCCCCTGAGCAATCAGTTCTCGTGCTTGCCCAACAACGCCTGTGCGACACTTCCCCGTTTGAATCTGGCGAATGAGAGAAAGGCAAGTATGAAATATTAACCAATCGAAGGGCCAGTTGAGCCGTGGCCGATCCAAAGCAAAGCAGACAGGAATGGGGCTTGTTTTAACCATAGGTTTTGTATTGTATGTACTTCCAAGGACAGTTTGTCACTATGTGATTGTATAAATAAGAAAAGGAGGAAATGCTAGATTGTAATTTTTTTCTCTTTGTTTGTTTGTTCGTTTGTTTTTGTTTTTTTGGAGGGTGGTTTGGGGACTGTTGCCATTAAACTACTTTTTTGAATCACATGAATCTGAATGGCTGGTTCGGGGAAAATAAAAGGGACGGTCAGGTTGTCGAGAGGTCTAATCATTTGACTGTTTACATGCCAGTCTGCTGAGGCCCCTACCACATGTGGCGTGAAGATTAATTGTGCCTTAATTTCCTTTGTTGTCTACAAAAGTACTGAGCAGGTGAAGATCACAAAAAAAGACAAAGGGGAAAACGAAGAGAAACTTAAGACAAAAGTAACATCTACAGTGGAAAAAAAAAGAATGACAATGATATCCCCATTAAGTTTATTTTTTTTTCCCCTCCCAGGGTTTCTCTGTCATAAAAAGTAAGAATGCAATCATTATCCATAACTATATCCAGACTAAAAAGGCATGCTTGTGTCTGTGTACAAACGGACAACAAAGACTTTCCTTCGTCACAACCTTGTACATAGACTTTACAAAACTATTCAGTGTTACTGCCATATTTATGTAGTTGATGAGCGCCATGTACTACTGTGTTGTATTGGCCAAAAGCCCCATGCTTTATCTTCTGTTTTCTTGTCTGTTCCTCCTCCTCTCTTCTCTTTGGTTTTAAGATCTCTGCTGAGGCTTTTTTTAAGTGTGGGGGATCCACAAAACGAAAGTGTAAAAGTGTTTTGGCGGGAGGGAGGTTAGGTGGTTAGGTGACTGTTTCGGGGGAAAGGGAGGGTGGGGGGTTGGGTTGGGGGTATGGGATGGGGTAGGGCAGACACAAAAAGATAGTCAATTCTGTAAATATGTGTATCATTTTATGAAAGCATGTGCAGCCAATGTGACCTGCTGGGATCCGAAGTCATTGTATTTAAAATGTTGGATTTGTGCGCGTACGAGATGGGCTGGGGGAAGGAAGTGTTAATGCATAAATAAACAAATTTGGTTAATAAGTTTGTGGTAGTTGCGGTTTCTGTTGAATTGGGGGGTGGGGTGGCTTGCGGTGCCCAGATGCAAGCCTAGCTGCTATGGCCAGTTCCTTGGATTTTCTTGCACACTTGGCTTGGATGAGAGCCTAGAGGTTTTTTTCCCAAAAGACTGTAACCTAATACATTAAACCTTTTGCATGGTCGGTCATGCAGAGAAAAACAAAAATGGCAAAGGAAAAAACATCTTGTGCATTTCTTATGACTTGAGATCTCATTTACACTGTCATGGGGCACCACACTGTATCACATACATGAAGTACTTCACTAAAACAGCTGAACATACACACACAGTGTTAAAAATGAAATCAAACTGAGCAAGTTTAGGAGTCTGGAGCCGTTTTCTCTTCAGCTGTGCAAACTCTTTTCCTGCCTCTCTGTTGGTGTTGGGTGGCCAGAATCGGAGGAATTTTACAACCATGTAGCATTTTTGGAAAGGTCACGGGGAATAGATTTCTGGGATAGCTCACTGCAAACATGCTTGGCTCAGCCAGTGGAATGACACTGACTTCTGCTTATCATCCAAAATAGATGGCTGGGACTGTAACACAGGGGGTATTTGTGGTTTTGGCTCAATTTAGATTTTACATCTCCATTGTGGTTTATGTCTTAACCACATGGCACAGTGCCACTACATACCACACCTGCACGACCTTTATACCTGCACAGCAGAAACCTTAGACTTTGAGCAGACAGGTATCTAAATGGCCTAGTTCTGTATCAGGATAAACGTAATTGTAGATATAAGACATTTATATAGATAAATAAAACTGGATAAGCTGTTGTTTGAATACTTGTTTACATTTTACCAGAAAGAAACACACCTGTGTTTGATAGTGTCAAAACAACGCAATAACTCACTACATATTTCTAGCCAACCACGTCTGGTAAATCTTGTAAACCACCACATTCTGACCACACTGCACACTACACCACACTATATACACACACTATAGATTGCATACTATATGTGTAGGTGATTATAGCCATAAAGAACAGGAGGGCTAGTACGGTTAGTTCACCTTTCTTTGAAGCACTGGAATGTGAACGCCCTCTGTCGGATGCCACCCAGAGAAGTTACTGTGGGCATTCGAGCCCCTCGCTTCAATGGACACTGTTGCCTCCGAGACAAACCTCAGGTCTTGTGGATAGTAGACCGTCCCAGACAGGGCAAGAGCAAGTGCCATCGTGGAATTTTAGCCACAAAATACCACATTCAGAGTGAGACGCGCATCCAGACTGTCACCAGGGTCGTCCTCGTCTTTTACTGGTAAGTTAGCATGCTAGCAAAATAATACTGCACAATAGCGTTTTGGCAAAAAAAAATGTAACGGCATAATTTAGACACTTTATGTAACCAGTCATTTTTCAGTTTTCGACTCAATCCTAAGGCCTGGTCTAAAGTATAATACGCTGCTGACTGACACTGACACCGTTACATGTTTGCATCCATGCATACTAACGGTAGCATGCCGCCTATGTTTACTCGGAGCATTTGAGCGATTCATGATTCACTAAAGGCAATGTGCCCAGTGCAGGAGCATGACAAATAATGCATGTACAAAATTACAAATTGCAATAAAATGTAGCCTATACATTTTCTCCTGTTTTTGAAATCTCACGAAAGCTTTAGTTTGCTGGTCGTTTCTGCATAACTCTTTAGAAAGCATTATTGCTTGGTAGAGTGCACAAGTAAGCTGATTTCCAGATGTAAAAGGCAATGATTTTCAGTAATCCGGATGATAAAATACTAACATGAGACATAGGGCAGACTGTCAAATTGATTTTGGCACAGCACCGTCTAACTTGTCTGAAAATTTCCCTTTTCTTGACAATCCTTTAATGCTCCAAGGCCCACCATTTTTTCATTACAGCTGAAATTAGTTTTATGTTGTTATGAAGAGGTGTGAAATGCTCAGTGAAAATGAAGTGTGAAAAATCAGTTCTGGACTCAAATCCTGAACCATTACTGGACACACAAAAAAGGCAGACCTTAAATGTAGTTAAGAAGTCTCCTGAAGAAGGAAAAAAAACATCAGGCTTAATTGCCTGCGGAGAAAACATCATAAAATGTAGTAATTGAAAACAGCACAGAAAGAAGCCCAGTTAAATCCCACTCAACGGGTAAAGTCAATGTGTTTTTAATTTCTCCATCACAGATTATACAGCTTGCGGACGTTTTCACCATGGCTGAACAGTTATCCCAGAGTGAGCTGGACTACCCATTTAAACTGCTGGAATATTTCAACGGCTTCAGAGTCTCCAAGGTTGTATGATGTGGACTGAAGAACTCTTCAGCTCTGACTAGATGCTCATCAGGGTTCAGGGTTGCCCCCTCACTGGTTACATAGCAACGCTGTTATGTTAAGAATGTAGTGGAAAGACTGTTCTATTTAACATCTGTGATTGAAATGTAGTTAATATACATCATGGAGAAATGACATAGTTTTTGAATTGATAAAATGATTTTAAAGCTTGTAGTCAATAGTTTATTTTAAAGACATAGTACATAGTAGTATATATCTGTGTAAAAGGCAGTGTAATTTACAGGGAGATGGTCAAGAACATTGCAGAATAACCCCCTCTTTTTAAAGATTGGTGTCAGGATCCTGCAGTACTCTGTTAAAAGTCCTGTGATGTGCTGTTATCCCATGTTATTGACCTTCATATTGTAGATGATTCCTTCATTAGTGTTGACCAGTGCAGTCTTTGCAGACTGCAGTGTTCATAGTGCAGCCTCAGGAAGGGGGGGGTGGGGTATAGTGTGTCAGCAGACTCCCAGCTTCAGGCACGTGTCCTTGTGAGGGATGAATACTCCTTTTTTTGTCAAAAGCACAAAACAGGCATCTCCTGCCTACGGGGGGGGGGTAGGTACCCCGCTGAGGCCAGAGCAGGCCAGACTCAGTGACTGCAGCCTAAAGGGCCGTCTGTTTGTGTTGTGTTGTTTGTTTTGGAAGGTCGTTGTGGTAGAGTAGACGACCTCAGTGAAAATGGAAGAAGCCCAAATCTGCTTGTAACAATTTGACAAAACCAACACTGATGTGCGTTTGGGTGCATTCATATGTAATGCAAAGTTTATGAAAAGTTTAGAACAGTGTCGTGCATGATAGCCTTGCAAAATAGCCAGATGGGACAATATGTTTGGGGAATAATTGGGCCCTTTGTATGAAAGTTCAACAAGTAACACAACAAAGTTTAACAAAATTTAAGAAGTACATTTATGTTGTATATAATTGTTTTGCTCTTGCCTTTTGCTAAAAAGTCTATTTTGCTTCTTTTATCTGCTGAACGGGTTTGTTTTGTGTAACCTTCTGTCCCGGTCCACAGGTGATATTTTCTGCGTGTGAGCTGGGTGTGTTTGACCTCCTGCTGCAATCCCAGAAGCCCCTGGCGGCACGCGAGGTGGCCCAGGCGCTGGGCACGAGCGAGGATGGCATCGAGCGACTGCTGGACGTGCTGGTGGGCATCGAGATTCTGGAGGTGGAACAGGTGGACGGCACAGGTGCTGCTTTGGAATATTCACACACACGCATGCAATTCTGTTGGTATGACGACAGACTGTCAAAAGAGATCAAGAGATATAGCTCCTGTCAAGGGATATAGCTCCTGGTTTTCCATCATCAGATCAGAACTGAAGATGCCTTTTGGATAAAAGGTGAAAATTCTTCAAGCTCCAAAAGAAGTCCAGTTGCATACAACTTAACTCTTTTGACTACCATGATCTGGGTGAATAAGGATCTTCACAGATGTATGACTACAGAATTAACTGCACATTATATTTCTAGGCTCGTTTAAGGGCTTCTTGTAGGAGGAAAAGGCTGATAACATATGCCAACCATGGCAAAAGTGTATGAAAGGTGTATATGAAAAGTTTTGAGCTCAGTTCCAGCAGCCCCAGTTTTAACAGGTGAACACCAGACTATTAGTGTTAAATACAAGGTCTATGTATGGTCCTGCAAGACGGATGTATTCTGTAACTACATACAGTTCTCCACATTTATAAGTAGATATATTTATTTATAACTCTATATACAGTGCCCTCCATAATTATTGGCACCCCTGGTTGAGATGTGTTTTTTAGCTTCTAATAATTTTTTTTTTTTCTAAATAATATGGGACCTTAATGGAAAAAAAAGAGAAAAATCCAACCTTCAATACAAGTGCATTTATTCAGTGGGGAAAAAATCCCACATAAAGAAATAATTATTTGACATCAAATAATGTGTGTCACAATTATTAGCACCCCTGGTGTTAATATTTTGTACAACCCCCTTTTGCCAACAAAACAGCACCTAATCTTCTCCTATAATGTTTCACAAGATGGGAAAAGACAGAAAGAGGGATCTTCAGCCATTCCTCTTTGCAGAATCTCTCTAAATCATCCAGAGACCTGGGTCCTCTCCTCTGTACTCTCCTCTTCAGCTCACCCCACAGGTTCTCAATGGGGTTGAGGTCTGGGGACTGAGATGGCCATGGGAGGAGCTTGATTTTGTGTCTGGTGAACCATTTCTGTGTAGATTTGGCCATATGTTTAGGGTCATTGTCTTGCTGAAAGACCCAGTGACGACCCATCTTCAGCTTTCGGGCAGAGGGCAACAGATTTTGATTTAAAATGTCCTGGTATTTCAAAGCATTCATGATGCCATGCACCCTAACAAGGTTCCCAGGGCCTTTGGAAGCGAAACAGCCCCACAGCATCACTGACCCACCCCCATACTTCACAGTGGGTATGAGGTGCTTTTCAGCATGCGCATCTTTCGTGGCACGCCAGACCCACTTAGAGTGTTTGTTGCCAAAAAGCTCAATCTTGGTCTCATCTGACCAAAGCACACGGTCCCAGTTGAAGCCCCACTACCGCTTGGCGAACTCCAGACGTTTGCGTTTATGATTGTGAGTGAGGAAAGGTTTTCTCCGTGCATGCCTCCCAAACAGCTTGTTGGCGTGTAGACAGCGCCTGATGGTTGATTTGGAGACTTTGTGACCCTAGGATGCTACCATTTATTGTAATTCTGTAACAGTGAGCTTTGGAGATCTTTTGATTTCTCTTACCATCCTCCTCACTGTGCGTGGTGGCAAAATAAACTTGGGTCCTCGTCCAGGCTTGTTTACCACTGTTCCAGTTGTTTTGAACTTCTTAATTATTCCTCTCACAGTGGATATGGGCAGCTGCAGTTGAGTGGCAATCTTCTTGTAGCCTCTGCCTGACCTGTGAAGGTCGACGCACATCTGCCTCACTTGTATGCTGTGTTCCTTTGTCTTTCCCATGTTTAAGAGTGGATAAGAGAAATGGCCTCTGTGTCACGTCATATTTATACCCCAGGGAAACAGGAAGTGATGAATTACTAATTAAATGTTCCTACATACTCTGGTAAACTTTGTAAACTACTGTAGAAATGACAGAAATGCTTCAATTATATTTATTTCCTGGGAATTGTTAAGGGTGCCAATAATTGTGGAACAGGTGATTTAATGAAAAATAATTATTTTTTAGTCAGGGATTTTTTTATTTTCTTTTTCTTTTTCTTTCTAATTAATTTGAGTTGAAGGCTACATTTTCCTAAAATTTTCAGTGTGACAGTATTCTTCTGCAATAAACACTGAATTTATTTTAAGGCTTTTAACACATCTCAACCAGGGGTGCCAATAATTATGGAGGGCACTGTATACACTTCTGCTCTCTTTTTTCGTATATGCTTTTTTTTTCTTTTGCATGTATGCATATGAAAAGGCCTGCTACACCAGGGAGGGGAAGAAAGAAATGAAGCTATTTGAGAGATGCTGAATGCCTGTTTGTTTCTCCTCTTTGGTGCTGTGTTGTTCTGTGCAGCGTGCTACAGCAGTACGGATGTGTCCAATCTCTACCTGGCCAAAGCCAGCCCCAAATCTCTGCATCACATGATCATCTACTTCTCCCAAACCATCTACCCTCTCTGGAACAATCTGGGGGATGCTGTTAGGTAAGTAATCAGTGGCCAAGAATACCATAACAGTGTATTTTTATTCTTACAATCTAAATCTAAAGACGAACATAATATTTTGTCTGAATAATAATTAACAACAGCCACTGCAGAATCCACTTTAATTGTAACGTGGATAGGAGTGCACTGCACTGGCACTCTCTAGTTCAAGGCTGCCCAACTTGGGGCCTGCTGGTCAAATTGGCCCGTAACTGATTATTTTTGGGGCCCCATGAACAAATTTTAGGGCATTTTAGGGCATATGTATTGTATTGTATTGCAGCACAGATGTTTAGTTTTGCCCCACAACCCTCCACCCCAATTCATTTTTGGGTCTTTACCAAGTACAATTTGGGCAGTCCTCCTCTAGCTGGTGTATCTCTGGCTCTGCATCCTCTGTCTGCTGACTCTGTAGTAATAGAAATAGAATGAAAATGAATGGAACATAATGGAAATAAATAATTACCTAGTGGATTTTGGAAGTATGACATACCGGTGAAGATGAAGCAGCATTAAAATTAAGCCAAGCACTGAATCACATTTTTCTACCTAAACATAACATTCAGTATCTTAATATAAAATGATACAAGTTTTTTTTTAATATTTTCACTCAGGGAAGGAAAGAATCAGAATGAAAAAACCTTTGGATTACCATCTGAAGACATTTTTGCAGCCATGTACAGGTATATGTTTCATCTGCCATGATTTATTTTGCAGTTAAACAAGTAATAAAACACATTGAATGTCAGCATTTGTTTTCTAAGTTTGTCTATTCAACATAATTAGAATTGTTAGGCTTATTTAAAGCTGACTTAAAATAAGGTAAAATCTATGTTCAAATGCCCTTTTAAATTTGAATAATATTTGGTCCATATTGGTCTTTTTTATTATGACGTATTTTTTGTATGTGATTTTATTACTGTGTTTTTTTCTGAATATGTAATGTTTAATATTCCTTTCTTAACCCATCATCTTTTGAGCTTTTGAGCCATTTGTGCTGAGCAGACTCTATTATTCTTCAGCTCCGCCTGCGAGTTGATGCTGCATTACACAATGTCCTTGGGGCTGTTTGATATTTTAGGTCTCAGGTTTTTGTTCTGTGAACTCCAAAGCTCACATCTGAGCTAGCAGAGCAGCCCTGTGTTGTTTACAGAGAGGTCACTGTGTCATTTTGCTTTTCAAACCGAAACCGAGGCAGCAAACCTACCAGACCATATCTGCTCTGTCTGCTGCTAAGTCGCTGCTTGTTCAGTCACTTTTTTGTTAATTTCTTTGTTATCACTAATGTGAGACTAAATTCCACTGTGACCACCACGCACAGTGGCTCTGAAATATTGACAGAATATGTGGTGTATTCTTGTGATCTAGAAGGGCCAATAACTCATACGTTTAAGAAACAGACTTTTCCTTTTCCACTTCAGTGTGCTTGTTGGCACTGGAGTGAACAGATGGCGTCTGCGTGTGTGTGTGTGTCTCACTTGGTGTCTGTTTAATCAGACTCTGCTGGTCCATATGTGACATTGTGTGTGTGTGTGTGTGTGTGTGTGTGTGTGTGTGTGTGTGTGTGTGTGCGCGCGCGCGTGTGTTTACTAGGTCAGAGGAAGAGATGCTTAAGTTCATGGGGTTGATGAACTCTACGTGGGCCATTGACGGACATGATATCGCCACAGCCTTCAATCTGTCTACTTTTAAATCCATAGTGGACCTCGGCGGTATGTACTCTTGAATTGTCTCGGATATCTTATCATGATTTCCCCACTCTGTAGGATTAAGGACCGTTAAGCAGTGATTGTATCATCATTCTGAATATTCCTGCTTATAATTGCATGTAATAATAGTCTGGGCCCACCCATCCTGCCTGTGACACTGCATTGAACTTCGCATTAAAGTCAATATGGCCAACCTCTCTATTCTCAGTTCTTCCTGGTCCAGAAAAATCTGGAACCAATAAAAAAACAAACGCTAGGCATACGTCATCGGAATCTGTGGTCTGATTGGTTGTAGCTCTGTGCGGTAGTACACAGAGGCATTTGAAAGACCTCCGTTGATCCCGCCTTTGACAACTTCCTCTTCATGGGAGATTTGCCAGACCAAGCTCTGTCTGTGAGCTTGGTGCGACAGCCAGGCTAAAAGACACCCACTTCAAAACTATGTTTGGGAAAAAAAAAGACCCTCGGCCATCGTTATTGCCAGCATCCAATGTTGCTAATGTAGTGTTTTTCTTTCCCCTTTCTGTCTCCCTGGTAGGCTGCTCTGGGGGTTTGGCTCGTGAGCTGGCCAGAGAGTACCCCTCCTCCAAAGTCACGGTGCTGGACCTGCCCAAGGTGATCCAAACCGCCAAGCAGCACTTCGCTGAGAGCGGCAGCACTATCGAGTTCCAGGAGGGTGAGCTGAGCTGCGTTCTGATGTGAATGCTTTTCATGAGATTGGAGACACAACATTGTTTAAGACGCTGATCCAAAAAGCAATCAGTTTTTATGGTCAAATCATTGTGAGCCTCAAAGCCTGTTATGGCTTAATTTGCATAAAAATTAGCAATTTCCCTTACTGCCAGAGTTTAAATTGGGCCAGAGCCCTCTGGAGCTCGGCTCTGCCTCCTCACCTCGGCAATACAGCCAGCCAGAAATGAGCTCCCTCTGCTACAGTATTTATAGTAATGCAATACAGTGAGATATTGACCACTGTGAAGTGTAAAGAAGGTTTCCCCCTCCTTACAAAAGCAATTTAGCCACAGCTTATAGCTGTTTACAAATGTAATATATGTCATTTTCTGGGATGGCATTTTGATATTTAAGATGCTGGAGCACCTACACAGTATTAGCACCTACACAGTATTAGCCACTCTCCCTAAAACTGTCTTAGTCATTCTGACAGCTTGAGTCCCTCTCTTGTCACTGCTTACGTCATCGTTGTCCCCCTGTGCTGTGGTGTCAGGTGACTTCTTCAAAGGGGACCTGCCCCCTGCGGATCTCTACGTTCTCGCTCGGATCATTCACGACTGGAAGGAGGAGAAGTGTGAACAGCTGTTAAAGAAAATACACTTGTCTTGTTCACCTGGTACATGACTGCTCTTGTGATTCCTGTTTGTATGATCGCACCTATTCAGTATTGGAGTAAATACTGTATTGTGCTGCGCTGTGTGCCATTTTATTATTTTCATTTATTGGCATTTTATACTTTATTATTGTCTGGTGTTAGTGTTCTGATTTCTTGTTGTTTTTCTAGTTTCTGTGGATAAAAGATAAAAAATAGAACTAAAACTATAACTACTGTAAGAGATAGAGCTGAACTAAATCTGAACAGCTATTTGTTTTGATGTCACTAAGACACCTCTGGCCATTACATTTAGTTAGGAAATTTCCTAAGCAAAAAAAAAGTATCCAAACACAGCTATTTTATTACCTGTTTCCTATTGTCTGCCCTGCCCTGTAGGTGGCGGTGTGCTGATCGTGGAAGCATTCTTATATGAGAACCGACGTGGGCCAATCACGGCTCAGCTGTTTTCCCTGAACATGCTGGTGCAGACAGAGGGGAAGGAGCACCCGCCGTCCCGCTACACCAGCATGCTCACGCAGGCGGGCTTCAAGGACGTGCAGGTGTGTCGCACGGGGAAGTCTTACGATGCCATCCTGGCCATCAAATAAGGACTGCATCACAGGAACTACCTAATCCCTAATCCCTCCGCCACATACACACAACCCTTAAAAATGCACCCCTCTCCCCCCCAGTCCACCAACCCCCCAAACACTGGTGTACCACTCACAACTCAAATCAAGTTGCTGTGTTGTCGTTGAATGTTTAACTACTACCAAACCTTGCCGGGAAACCTCTTTGTTGATTAGTTGATTAGCCGTGATTTTGGCTCCGAACTTTGTCTGAAGCTGATCATCTCTGTGGAAACAAGACTACTGTGGACTGCATTACTAAAAAGGGGATACAATATTACATCTGGGAGGCTTTTGAAGACTTTAAAACAAGATCTTGAGATATTTTCTCTTAATGATTCAGTGTGGGAGTCAACCCAATGCTTTTCTTGGTAGGAAACACCTGTTCAGTTAAGAAAGACACCACAAACTGACATAGCTAACAGACTGCTTGTTATGATGTGTGTTTCTGCGTTGGATAAGTGACATTGGATGGAGAATTAGACAGATTGTGTTCTGATGAAGTGCCAAGTCACATTGCCATGGCATGTATTAGGATGTGTCTGACATCTGATTTTGGTGCGACACATGACCAAGCCATCAGCAAGATGACATAGCCAATCAGGTAGCTGTTTTGTTGGGTTTGTATGCTGTTAAAATGAAATGATTTTGTATGTTTTGTGATTACTGTTACTGTTGAACCCTGAGCACCACGTTTGCCTTGCCCCTCAGGTGTACCTCTCACTGTGATATACTGTATACATATCTACCCATACCCGTTTCAGAAGACAGTGGTTCTTTCGTAATCATGAAACCTAATTATAGACTCCTTTTTTGCTCGTTACATAAATACAGCATTTGCTGGATCATATTGTATTATCAAATCATGGGAAGCTAAGATTTTGATAAAAGCTCAATATCCGAATGTGAAGGGCATGAAATGTAGCCTGGTCGAAACCAGCCCTTCGTACTATGCTGCATTTTGTACAGAGAGTCTGGCTGTGCTGTACTGAGAAACGTTTCTTCCTGGAGGTGAAGACTGCCTTTACCCAATCCCTAACCATCGCTCATGAACACTTCCCCTGTTCGCTGATTGGTCCTGCAAGATGCTGCCTAAGACAACCATGCCAATGGAACCACAGCCAAAACCCTCTGTACTAAATGCAACATAGTACTGGTTTTGGGCTGGTTTTGACCAGGCTTCATGAAATGGGCTTTGGGAGAATTGTGTCTCAGAGAACATTTCATTCCTTATAGAATGATAGTTAGATTCTATTGTTTCATGGAGGGTTGATAGTTGATGTTAAAATGTACATGTATAATAACAATGGCAGAATATTGTATGGCACAACAGGAGTAGTAGCTCCTGTCATGAACTTCCAGTAACGTTCAGGCCTCTAGCTCCCTCTCGTGGCATTAATGCAAAGTTTACTTACTTGTGTCTGCATGGCATGGACAAGTAGCCACGCTATATTGCTACCTGTGGAATCTGTTTCAAGACTACACTAAAATATTTTGTGAACTACAAAAACAAGTCGCTGATATAGATTACATTGGCATACTAAGGTATAATTATATTTATTTGACTTCAACGTTAAAATCCCTGACTATGAGAGAGGACCATGGAGAGGACTGGTTGTTCTCAGTGGAGCAACGACGCTGCCTTCAAAACAAGCCAATCAAAGAGCGTCGTGCTGCACCCGCCTTCCTATCCTACTTTAGGCAACAGCGCCTCCCCTCGTGCGCGTCTGGACTGCGCGCGCCTATACTTCACCATCACTTTGTGCGAAGTGTACTTAATGTACTAAAACAAACACAACAGCGTTCAAGTAAATTTTCAAGTGCAGTTGGTTGCCCTTTTTACCGACTTACAGAGTAGGGATTGTCTATGGTTTTTGGATTGTTCTGTGTGAGCATCGGAAACTTAATGGTGAGCCCGTGACCTTTTCATGAGAGCCAAATCCCTGGAGTGTCATTTTGATGTTACGCAACCATCCATTTACGCCACCTTCATATTCTTTTAAAAGAAAAAGAAACTGATA
The DNA here is from genome assembly GCA_030347295.1 of Setipinna tenuifilis. Classification (NCBI taxonomy): domain Eukaryota; kingdom Metazoa; phylum Chordata; class Actinopteri; order Clupeiformes; family Engraulidae; genus Setipinna; species Setipinna tenuifilis. Next base: position 7,438,428 of record CM059278.1, read on the forward strand.
CCCTGCTGCACTTTTGTCTCTCTGCCCAACCAACCGGATAACACACGTTAAAATTGTAACCACAGGGTTTGTGGAAAGATGTGAGCTGCAACACCGTGAGCAAACACGCATTATGATAAGCGGAAATGCTCCCTCTAGAGGAAGGGTTAGTTGCGTTTATGAAGCGGTGACAAGTGGATGTGTACGTCAGTCAGTGTGTGTTTGTCTGAAGTCCAGGGAGGGGAACGACAATCTGCTACCGCCCCAACTCAAACAGCACGCAGCACCATTGCTTAGCTACACAGAAACGTCGCCGCAACGAACGGCCAGATTGTACAGTAAAGGTACACTTCAATTTCTCATTTGTTTCTGTGAGACTGTATTTATGAAGCACCGCTTAACAACTTTATAAACCTTCCTTTTAAAGCCATGTGGCTTGTGTTTTGAGGCATTTCCGAGAACAGTTTTGTGTACAGATGGTCGCATCCCGGTGGAAATTTAGTACGTCATTAAAATGGCGCCAAAAGATTAAGTTCAGAAGAACACTACATACGGTGCGGGGACGTGACCATAGTTGCACAGCAGAGGTGTCACTGCTTGTCGCTGGTAATAGATATAAGTTGCGGGCTTTCATGGGGAGTAGGTCTGTCAGCGTGTTGATACTGAAATATGGACTCAACTGTTTGAAAACAGTAACGTTGAGCACTACTAGTTGGGTTGTTAATGGTACGTTGGAACTGTAGGGCAAGGCAAGTGTATTTGGTAACGTAAAGTTAATTCATTTGCCAGGACCGTGATGCTACCGTACAAAGGTTTCATAGGACATCACATTTAGTAATTCCTTTAAAAGAGTCAGAACTGCAAAGTGTCTCTTTATCTCGGCAGCACAGCGAAACCCCCGTGGCTCTTCATGGCAGGGTCTGCAGCGATAATTCTGCTAAATGCGACTAGCAGCTAGCTAACGTATAATCGAGGGATGTCCCAACACTCCATAAATGGTGCCGCTTATGTTTCAGTGACGTTCCTCACTGTCATTCCAGCTATAATATCTGTTAATTCCGTACATTGTTATATGGTATAACTTTAATGTTACATTAGTTTATACATTTAAGTAAAAGGCGAATAAGTTATTCGCAACTCTCCAAACGTTATGCAGCTGACTGTAATGCTTGTGCTGTCTGTAAGCTAACGTTAGCATATCCGACACAAACGGTATCTTTGAGTATTTTCCATAAAAGTAAGTGGGTCGACCAGATCACAACAATTACAACAATAATAGTTGTTATTATACCCTTTCCCCATCCCACCGGTACGTTATTTTGGCCAAATGGGAAGAGCTGTTTATTGAATTAATTTGAACATTTTGAACAGGCTTTGAAACGGCCACCTAAAGTTTGAGCGAAGGCGTGGTTATTACAAAATGTTTACGCTTGTTGCAAGTTTATTTGTCTGAGTGTTTTCAGAGAAATACGTAGGAGTTTTGTTCCCATACAACCAGAATATTTTACAGTGAAACCAAATGCAAAGCATAACTTAGGTTTATCTCCTCAGACAACTTCGGGAGGCACAGCAAGCTGGGTTATCGTCATGTATGAATCATAGCACATTATGTAACTTTTACTAAAAAGGAGCTACGAGAAGGTGATTTCAGGAAATGTCCAGTATTTTTGTTTTATTTTATATCAACTCTGTTTACGAACATGGATCATGCACTATTGTGACGTTGAGGGTGTGACGCATGTGACGACGTTGCGAGCACGTGCCTAGCAGCTTCTGTTTTCCTTCCGTAAACACCTCCTGGGTTTAAAACCTTACCTTTTTGAAACAGCAGAGATGTAAAAAGAGGATTCAGTTTTTTGTTATATGCCTACCTCCTGTCATTTAATGGCATTGGGCTGTTTTTGGTGTGTACAAGACAACTTTTCTAAAGTTATTGTTTGTTATTTAGTACTTGGTATCTTCATAGTAACTAGAGTAGATTCATTTGGTGTTTGTCATGCATGTTTTTTTCTCCTAGTTGTGGTATAAATCAAAGAATCAGTTAAGTCTCTAGGCTGTGGAAGTTTCTGAAAGTTTCTTAAAACAAAATAACATCAGCTGAAGAAAGCCACTGAATGGCCCTGTATTTTTGCAGATCTGTCGTCATACAAACAGGATTGAAGAGCATGAAGCGAAACCGGCACCCAAGCAGCAGTGATGACTCAGACACGGGCAGTAAGTGACCGTATTCCTCTGGATAGTTCCCTCCTTGATAATTGCCTCGTTTTAGCAGAATAATTATATATATTTACCATGGTCATTATTTTTCATTTTAACATAACTGTAACCATTGTAGTACCCATCAGCCATCTGCACAGCCAAAACCCTGTATTTACTAAGACATGTCTTCCTTTGTCGCCTTTTTTTTTCCTTCATGGTATGTATGCTGTGGCCAGGGAGAAGCAGGGCCAGCAAACATGTGCCAAAGCAACAGGATGTGTGCACTCAGACAGGCAGACAGAGACCCTGTAGGCTCAGGCAGCGAGTGTGGAAATTTACTGAAGTTGTGCCAGGTCAGACAGATAGGAACGTGGTGCTGTAGGCCAGCCGAGAGAGCTAGGTGCTAGCAACGTTCAAGATTGCCAGGGGGCAAATACACTTATTTGTGTATAGTGCGCTCCGCTTCAGACATCCTATTACTTTGATTTACTGTATTGCTGCACCCTTCACATCAGGGTCCGTTTTGTCTGTGGTGGCATATTGAACAATGGCTCTCTGCTACAGCAGCAAGTAACCATATGTTTGTAGAGGAGGGCACTGCATATCATCAGCGCCTGGGTTTTGAGGCCTCAAGTCAAGTTTGTTTATTGTACTTGGCAGATGCTTTCATTTAAACTCATCTACAAAAGATAATTTGAGTACAGTTAAAAACAATACAATTTTAATATGTATACATAGTGTTTTTTAATTGAAGGTAAACTATTTGGGTAGATGGCTATGTATCAGAAAGCACACATTTGATTGCCAGATTCTGGATGCCTGCCATGGTATGCGTGTGAAGAATGTTGGGTGGAAATATTAAGCTCAGTCAGAAATTGCAATTCCAAAGCAAAACTAGGAAAGTGCTAAAAGTATTGGCAGGAGTTCAGGTTAGGAAGTATTATTTTAAAACACATGGCTTTGGAAAAAGGCAGTCACAGCTGCAGGAGTACTGGCTAACTGCAAATTAACAATGTTATTTATCTCATGGCTTAACATTTCTAAATTATATATATTTTTTGGCACGCTGGCCAAAAAAAACAAACACACAAACAAACAAAACCTATATAAGAAGTTCAGTTTTGTTTGTTTGTTTTGCTTTTTTAAACCGATATATTGACTTCATATTTCATCACCATCGATGTGTTTACTTTAGTGGTGTGACCAGCTGCCCCTCTATGTAAAGTTAACCCCCCCCCCCCCCCCCCCCCCCCCCCCACCCCCTCTGTTTCCATTCTGTGTTCCTCCATCAGGCACGTCCACGTCCCTGTCCCAGCACTCCAAATCACAGACCCGCAGATCCAAAGGGAAGAAGCCGTCTGAGGTAAAGCACTTGTCCTCGTCATTGGCTGGTGTCTTATCAG
>CM059278.1:7447008-7469508 GCA_030347295.1 Setipinna tenuifilis
GCTGTATCTGGTGCCGTCAATGAGCAGTCAGCTTCTTAGAGGCCAATGTGCCTCTGGTTTTGTGCTCTGCTTCATTCAGGTAGAGAGGGCTGAACGTATTATGGCTATTACGGCTACATGGCCAATGTAACTTAAGAGAGGAAAACAATCTGGCCCCTTTGGTGTGATTCAGCATCCTCTTGTTTACTATTACTACAGTATTAAAGTCACTGAAATATAAGTCATAGAAACATAGATGGATACATAGAAACATAAGTCTCCTTCCTTTTTGTCTTTGTGTGGTGTGTCTGTGTGTGTGTGTGTGTGTGTGTGTGTACAGGTGAGCATAGGCAACCCAGAGAAGATGGAGCCCATCACCAACATCTCCCACATCCCCAGTAACCGCTTGGCTCTCAGCTGCTGCCTGTGCAAAGACAGGTCGGGCGCCTGCATACAGGTACGTAGTGATATTGTCATTTATAGTAACAAAACACAATTGATGGTAAATTCATTAGTTATTAAACATTTATTAAAAGGAATTTGTGACGATGAATAAATGTAACTCAGTAAGTATAATAGTAGGATAATGTTAGATGGGCAAAAATATATAACATTGTACTACTGTCTTGACCCATGTCTCCATGCTGGTCTTCCCCAAAGAGACACAAAACAGCACGGTACCCCCTGATCACTATCCCCCAAATAGACAAAAACTAGCATGTTGCGGGGTACGAGCATATAAGTGTAACCAATCTAAAACTTTAAAGGTAGTAACCCCCCGTATAAGGTGATACTGCCCAATGATGTATGACTAATTCATGCTCTAATGCTGCTTTTCCTCCTCTCCCCCAGTGCTCGGCCAAGAGCTGCCGGACAGCCTTCCACGTGACGTGCGGCCAGCGCGCCGGCCTCAAGATGAGCACCATCCTGACGGAGGCCGACGAGGTCAAGTTCAAGTCCTACTGCCCACAGCACTCAGGGCTCCGGCCGGCCGAGGGGATGGAGGAAGGGGGGGAGGGCACAGGCACAGGGACGGGGAAGGGGACAGGAACCGGGAAGGAGGTGGAGGTGGTGGAAAGGGGGGCGAAACAGCAGACGGCAGGCCGAAGAGGCAGCAGGAAAGCCAGGGACCCGAACCCGAATCAGCGACCGGCGCCGGAGCCGCCCCATTCGGCGGAGGGCGTGCGTCTGAGCGAGCGCAAGCAGCGTCTGCAGCAGCTGGAGGACGAGTTCTACCGCTTCGTGTCGGTGGGCGAGGTGGCGCGGCGGCTGACGCTGGCCGAGGACTCGGTGGACGCCGTGTTCCAGTACTGGAAGCTGAAGCGGCGCGTCAACTTCAACCAGCCGCTCATCACGCCCAAGCGGGAGGAGGAGGAGAGCCTGGCGCGCCGCGAACAGGAAGTGCTCCTCCGCCGCCTGCGCCTCTTCACACACCTGCGCCAGGACCTGGAGCGGGTAGGTGGCCCACCTGGCGGCACGGCCGGGGACAGGAAGTGGGGGGTTGGCATGGCAACAGCAGCAGCAGCAACAGCAGCAGCAGGGGGCCAAGCCCAGTGTTCACCTCTCTGTGCCTCAGTCGACAGGAAGACGCGAGGCAGTTAAAACTTCCTGCCTCAGCACAGGAACCCCACTGAGTACAGTGCAGCACAGTACAGTACAGTACAGCGCAGCGAGGCACAGCACAGCCAAGCCCCTTTTTTATTTTATTAGTCTATTACAAATAAACAGACAGCATTCATTGAGCACAGTGTGTTACTCTCATGGTGTTTACTAGGACAGGGAGTCAGATGTGGACGGACCGGCTTTCACAAACCCGGCAGCACATCTGAAGTCGTGTTCTGACTCGACTTCTCTTTTTTTTCTCTGTATCCCTACAGTCAGTTTCCTTATGAGACTATTTGCATTTGGTAGCCAGCTTTGCTTTGCATGTCACGTCTTAATATACATCACAAGAGGTGGTCTGCACACTGTTTTGCTCTAGAAAAAAGATTTTATTTTAATAAAACAAGGCAAAATTTCGATTCCATCGGATCTTTATCAGTCCTGGGATTGGGATGGGATCAGAACGTTTCATTGTTTTTTTTTTTTAATGTAATCTTTTTTTCTGGAGCAAATGAGTGTGCAGACTGCCTCTTGTGTAATACCTGCTACACCTGTCTAGCACCAGTGATGTGCACACTTCAGGTGTTGTTGCTGTCAGTCAGTAGCAGCCAGTTGTGTAAATCTGACAGTCTGACAAGTAGCAACACGTTTACTAAAACGATAGCATGTGACACACACACTAGATAGTGAATAGTGTGTGTGAATAGGGTCAGATGAGAAAGTATAGGGTATGATTTTGATGTCACATAAAAGCAAGAACTTTGCCATCATTGTGGCCAGTGTCTTGCTCTCAATCAGGTAGGATGCTGGTGAAAGCTCTGGTACCCATGACCACATAAGGAGCTTTCTGCTGAAAATAGTGAACAATCCAAATATCAAACATAGTGACATTTGTAATAAAATAAGCCTCTACGGTCATTGTGTAGTGTTTGACTTTAACGCTAAATGCCAAAAAAAATGGTGGTCAGGAGTGCTACTGCACTGCTGTATATCAAATACAGGTGCTCTTCAGAAGCAAGGGCTTGTTTCATGAATTAAGAAAAAAATTCGGGTTGAACCTTCAATGTAAAGTGTTGCTGTTGAGGTCTTCCCTAAACAAAATCCAAAGGCACACTGCATTGCTGCTGCTTAAAAAACGTCATTAATAGAATGGGCTTACATGTTGTGACACACAGGCTTCATCAGAGCATGAAAGTAGAAGCCAACTTTCAGGTTCTATCTAGTGTTTGACTTTGTTTGGCGTTGCTGAGCTGGGCATGTGTGTGTGTTGTCTGTGTGTGTGTGTGTGTGTGTGTGTGTGTGTGTGTGTGTGTGTGTGTGTGTCTGTGTGTGTGTTAGGTGCGGAATCTGACCTACATGGTGACGCGGCGGGAGAAGATCAAGCGCTCGGTGTGCCGCGTGCAGGAACAGATCTTCCAGCAGCACATCAGACTCCTGGAGCAGGACCGCTTCACAGGTACACACACACACACACACACATCAGACTACTAGAGCAGGACCGCTTCACAGGTACACACACACACACACACACACACCAGACTACTGGAGCAGGACCGCTTCACAGGTACACACACACACACACACACACACACACACACACACACACCAGACTACTGGAGCAGGATTGCTTCACAGACACACACACACACACACACACTTGCTGAAACATGGCCACTGAACTGGTACAGACTCTGACACACTCTCACTCCCACACACATGCACACACACATCAGACTACTGGAGCAGAACTGCTTCACTGGTGTGTCAGCAGACCCACGCCACTCCAGCAACATGCTGATAGCTTTTAAAACACACACATACACACACACACACACACACCGAAACACACTCCTTTTATCACAAATGTAGGCCATAGGTTTATTACACACAAACATTTGTCCAAACACATTCTAGTCCTCATAGATGTCAGCCTTTCAGACACACACATGCATCCAAACACAGACCTATTCCCATCTTCAGACTTCCCATCTACACAAACTTACATGTGGACATGCTGAACAGGTACGCATGTGTGTGCGCACACACACACACACACACACACACACACACATGAAACGTACATGTAGGCATGCTGCTTATCTCTGCACAGATGTGCTATGGATCACAGCATGTGTCTCATCCTGTGCTGGAGGCTGCCCTTTAAAGGCAAAGTACATTGGTCCTCACTGTGACACAGTATACCTTATTGCCCCGAAGGGACATTTCTATTGGACTGATTTGCTGCACACTACAAACTAGTTAGAAATCAGTGGGCACCCATTTTACCAAGTTTGTAATCAAAGGCAAAGTGGTCATTTTGCCTGGCTAAACATGTAAGTATAATGGTGTATAGTAGTGGTGATGCCTTTATGTATTTTTCTAATAGGAAGAAGCAAGGCATTTAGTCACAGTGGAGGTGTTATAAAGTCAGTAATATCCATTGTAAACTCAGTTTTGAGACTATATATATTGTATATGTGTTTGGCTTTGTAGGGCAGTATAGTCATACATACCATCTTTATTTAAAAATGGTCTGCACGTGACACTTTTAATCTCCACATAAACCACACACACATATGAGGAGTCCACGGCATAGTAACAAAAAAGCATTTTTCAAGTTAATCCCCCCTATTTATGGTTGCGTTGAAACCCCTGTTGAAATCCTGTGAAAAAAACACAATGCTCCTGTCAGCATTTACATTATACAAGCATGTCTGACATTTATATACATGTCATTTGATGCGCTGACATATGACTTTAACTTAAACAGATCTCATTCCAGCCCGCCCATCATATCGGTCATATCTATTAAGCAAATCAAACATATGTGGCATTTGCATAGACTCCCACGGCCGGTCTATCTGTGGACAAATGTATGCCTCAGATGCTGACAGACATATCATATTTACATATCCGCTGCATACCTTGCTCTCTCCACATCATGGAAATGTGTGTCTGCCTTCCTCTATACATTCATTCCTGTGTTAGGTAATTGGAAAAAATGATGGGTTGTTACACATCTCACATCTGTTTCTCTCTCTTCCTTCCCTTTCTCTCTCTCTCTTCCCCCCTCCCTCTGTCTATCTTTGTCTCTCTCTCCCTCTCACTCCCTCCCCCACACCCTCCCTCTGTCTATCTCTCTCTCTGGTTATCCACTGTCTGCAACCCTGCCCACTCCAGGTCTGTCCACCACGAGACGTCTGTCGGAGGCTCTGTTTTACTTCCGAGACGCTCCCAGCGTGCCTCACTCCTCCTCTCGGTCCCTCAAGGGCCACTCGGCCCCCAACACGCCCCTGACACCCAGCGCCGCAACCCAGCCGCCCCCCACTTCCACACAGGCTCCCTCAAATCCCACACAGGCTCCCCCAAGTTCTACTCAGACACCCCCAAAATCCACAGCGCAAGTTCCCCCCAACCCAGCGGTTAAACTAGAGAGGCAGACCCCACGAGGAGGAGGAGGAGGTGGAGGAGGAGGAGCAGGCAGTGGTAGCACCTCCTCCTCCTCCTCTTCCTCCTCCTCCTCCTCGTCCTCACAGGAGGTGGTGAGTCCACCCAAGCCTCCCAAGACCAACGGCATCCTGCCAGCCAAGACGCCGCGGGTCAACGGGGCACTGCTGTCCCATCCGCCTCGGACCAATGGCGTGGCGGCGGGCAGGCCGCCCAAGGAGCCAGACGGCAGCTCGTGTCCGGCACCGGTGGCAGACACCCGTCGGATCACCCGCGGCGACACCACCAGGGCGGCCACGGCGAAGCCAGACGACCCTCGAGACCGGCAGAGCATCGACAGCAGCAGCAGAGGAGCCGCCATCTTGACCCCCAAGATGTGTATGAGGATTGGGGAGCTCGGCCTCAACCACACGCCGCCCCCCAACCTCATCCCCACCCTCAGGCTGACCCCCGTGGCCATACCCCCCCACGCCCAGATCTACCACATGGAGGAGCGCAGGAGGAGACCCAGGGACCCCTCGCCCCAGGCACGCTCCAAACTCCGCACCAGCCTGAGGGTGTCCCAGGAGCAGCAGCAGCAGAAGCCTTCGGACAGCGCCCAAGCGGTCACGGAGACCCACGGAGACACCTGGACCAAGGCCCACCCCTCACCAGCCGTCACCACGGAAACCAAGTACAACGGCGTTCTGAGGAGGCCGAGCTCCGGACCAGATGGCTCGGCGAGTGGGAATGGGAATGGGAACGCCAGGGCCTGGGGCAGCTTCCGCATCCCCAAGAAGGGCGAGAGGGGCACCCGTGGAGGGGGGCAGCAGGGGGTGGAGTCGGGGGGGGCAGTGGGGTCAGAACCACACGGTCAGCACGTAGAACCAACCCCCACCACCACCACCTCCTTACCCCGCAGAACGTCAGAGAGAACGTCCGTGGCAGCGACGCACGCAACCCCTCCCACGCTCAGAACTCGGCTGCGGGTGGGCGCGGAGAACCACGGGGGGGCAGCGAAGGCCGGTGGCGGGGAGAACGGGCAGGTGGAGAAGGAGATGGGGACAGGGACGGGGACAGAGAAGGAGGCGCAGGGCAAGCGATGGCAGGCACAGCGGCTGCGTAGCCACGACGTCATGGCCCGCCGCTACGGCTCGGACATCATCCGGCGTGGGGTGCTGGCATCCTGACCAAGCCTGCGGCTCAAGAGAGCTGGGGGTGGGGGTGGGGGTGGGGCAGGGGCTGGGGCTGGGGTGAGGGCACTGCTTACACTGGTATTTATTTGTATACATGTGCTACTTTTGTCCATGTACTTTTGTACATATGTTTAATTTGGCCGTGTTTTTTTGGGTCAGATTTTATTTTATTGTCCCCCCACCCCCAATTTGGTCCAGGAGAGGTCTAGTAATCGACACCCCCCCCCCCCCCCCCCCTTATTCATCCAGAGGGATTTCCCAGTTCTTCCAGCATGTGTACTACAGTTCAGTTTAATATGGAAGGAGGGAGAATAAAGAGCTCATCCGGACTGTGAAAGACCGTCAGATATGTTGGTCATAGGAGCTGACACTCACCCTGGTACCCACTGGCCTCTACAGACAGATAAGACAGAAGGCATCTGCTCCCATTTAAGTAGTATTTTTTCTGTCAGATGCTTTAAATAAACAATTCTGGAGCGGGAAAAATGAGTCTTTCCTTGCATATGGCTCTATAATGAGTGAGCTAAGGTATCTCAGATGTCTAAAAAGGAAGAGAAAAAAAAGGAATTTAAAAACTTTTTTTGTTTAAATTTCTTTGTTTGTACACAATGTTGAAGATGGCCTGGAAAGGAAATAAGCTTATTTTAACACTGTATTTATTGTATGTCCATTATGTGACCACGATTTGTATATTGTAGCAATAGCAAACACATACTTTTGATGCTAGTATGTACTTTTTTATTGATATAATTTGACCTGAAAAAAAAAAAGAAATTTGTGGTAGACTACTGTGTTTGTTAAAGGTTGATGCCTTAAAAATCTCAATTCCTTGTAGCCTTTAACTCCCTTTATGAAGTTGGCTGGCTGTTCCTAAACCGCATTTGGTGATGTACATAGCATATTTGTAATCATGATTAGTTTCCATTGGCCCGTTAGTTGCTTAGTCCTAATCTTTTGATTGTTTCTCTTTCATTAGTAGTCTCACAGCGAATCATAAATCAAGATGTGTTTCAGATTCTTTTTGGCACTCTTGGAGACTATCAACAGTATTCTACATTCTGTCTCTTGATTAATTCAGTGCATCATAAGATGGCACTTAAAAGATTGTTTTGTGTTGAAAGTGTTGTACTGAGCTGCGCCCAGTCTTTTCCCTACCCATGTCTTAATTAAATGCAGTTTCTTTACCCAGCCAAAGGGGGCGCCATGAATCTTTGAGATGCGGATGTTTTCCGCCTGACAGCAGTAATTGGGATCCAAAGCTCCGTGCCTTCCAAGGCAACTGTCACGCCCTTGCTTGTAACTAATCAAATGAACCAGTTTGTCAAATCACTTGGCTTTAAAACTAAATGGGCTAGCGCCAGGCGCCATCTGGTGTTCCAGGTTGGAACTGCAGACCCATGTGAATTGAACTCAAAGGGAGTGCAGGGGGGGCAAATGCCCGGAGCAGAGACCGCAGGTTCGTCCCGTGCCTATTGAGAATTTCCTCGTTGCACTAATAGAGAATAGAAAGGTGACAGTAGGACTGTGTTCAGGTAATTATTTTTTCATACAGAAAAATATTTTATATGAAGCGCTGCTGTCTTATTTTTTGTTATGCAGATATTTTTGTTCTGTGTCGTCAGATTGTGAATAAATGTAATTTCTCTGAGATTCAGGATGTTGTATGTGTGTGTTTGTGTGTGTGTATTGGGAGAAAAATAGCTATCAAAAGTGTTTCCAAGGAAGCATGCAGACCTTGGTGAAAAATCTCTTTGAACTTGATTGCATAATTCCGACTTAGACCTATTCTATTGGTTATATATACATTCCTCTTTCAGTTCATCAAATACAACAGCAATATTTTCTGATTAAAGTAAACTGTCTCTGACTTTGCAGAGGCTTAGGGGAGACCGGGGCTAGTTGGCACACTTTTCAGTTCGAGTGTCATATCTTTGTCATACATTGCTTTATAAGTCCCAAACTATGATACCCTCAAAGCTTTACATCTAAGCTAAAAAGTAGGCACAATCACTGTTGGTTAGTAAGTCATTATTCCCGGCTATATATAATTAAAGCACAGTTGCGCATTTGTGCCAACTTGCCCCGGCTACATCAGGACAGCACTCTTGACAGAAATCACGTTAGGCTGTTAGCATCTGACACCACAGAATTTCAGATTTAATATCAAATGATAGCTATATCCCCTATCTATCACATACAATATTTATATTTTTTTCTGTTCCTTACTATTAGCTTTCCAGAGTTAGTTTAGTGGAAGGTGTCAATTTTTAGTTTGGGCATCATAAATTAAAAACGTTTCACTGACCTTAAAAGTTAATGTCTTTGACAGCTCTGAATTAGATGGATTAACTCTACTGTAGATGAGGATCGATTTAATGTTGGAATTTTTATGGTGCACCCTTTAGTGGCCTGGAAAATAAGGGTGTGCCAACTTGCCCCTGTGCCAACTAGCCCCGGTCTCCCCTACATTAAACCGAAATTTGGGCAAAGATGTGTAAAAGTATCATTGTGTAAAAATAAATGTTCACTGTTCATAACTTGAAGATAAGCATTTATTAAAGCATCCAGGAGAACGTGCCATTCACATTATAAACAAATCCAAGAATGATATCTTTATGTTTAACCAACAAATGAAACTTTGATCAATCAAATACATTGTGAATAGTACTTTTAAGACACATAAATGTGGATAGTACTGATTTCAAAATTACTTAAAATTGTTATTTTTAAAAGCCTCAATGCTCATTTTCTTTTCGGAATGCTGGGTGGTGTTAGATTGATATAATGATTGACATTTTGGCCACTGCATACAAATGGACTGCCTATCAGCACATGAAAACAAAGGATATTATGGTACTGTCTTCTGGACTTAAAACATCATAGGCCTACAAGTTCTACACTAGTTGACGTGATTCCATATTCTGTAAGCACTTTGGTATAATTTAAGCGTAGCCTTATAGCCTATTTTCAATAACACAGCTTCCTGACAGTGAAATCAGAAAAAATAAATAAAATTGTTTACAAAAATAAATCTTTTTCTTAAACCATACTTTTAGCTTTAAATCATAGCCTAGGAAAGATTCACATTCAATTACGTTTAATAAAAGACGTGTCACAACAATCACAAGAACAGCAGTGCAAATTAATCTGTTAAATTAATATAAACATTTGACGTGGCTGCATTTACAAACGTGACAGGTACCCCATCCCCACCAATTCAAACCCCTTTTAAGTTGTATCTCCTCTGTCGTGTCGTGTCTTTTACAGAGGATGCTTATATGGGGTCTAGATAGAATAGTCATGGGAAGTAATGTGGTCTTGAAAGGGTGCCTACAGTTTACAGGGTGCAGATCTCCGTGCCTGGTCTGTCAAGGTTTCTGCCAAGTCCAACTCTGGACCTTGTCCTATACCCTTGGGTGGTGTCATCGCTAGTCTGCCGGGGGTCCACGCCTGTGCTGGATTTCACCAATGGGCTGGTGCGTGTGACTGTCCCACCGAAGCGTTCAGCACGGTGGTCTTTGTTCATCACGGTGATGCTTCTTTTAATCCTTGTGGTATGACATACACGCCGCTCCAAAAGACTGTTCCATAAGGCTCTCGCTGGTGATGACCACCGCATGCTCTTACGTGTTCTCTATGGAGGGAGCGTCGTGTACAGTGACAACCGTGGAGCCGCTGGTCGTGCTGTACTCTGCGCTGTTGGTATCAATATTTGCCATGTCTACCCTCGGAAGACGAAAGCCATTCTCTGATGGGACGGATGACTGCACAAAACTCCCAGACACCGAGCTGGGCGCCAGTTGACTCATGCGCATATTTTGTGTGGTGGCGGAGGACTTCTTGCGAGGTTTGGAGCCTCCAACGCCAGCGAGCATCCTGGACGCATGTGTTCTCCTGTAGAAAAAAGTTAAAATTAGGGGTTTGCTGCCACTCACTTCTAACTTTCTTGTGGCATTTATTTTGCAAACATGAACCACATAACCTCATGCACAGAACATGGAAAATGATGACTGCACACAAACCTTCCCTCACCAATCAGGTTCTTACAAGGCAGAAGTACGAATCTAGAATACCTCTATGTAAAATAACAAACATTATGTCCAACCAGTCACACAAAACTAAGTCCTTACTGGAAGAATGCTGAAATGAAGGGTGTTCTAGATTCACATGCTTGTAGCCTTTAACTCCCTTTATGAAGTTGGCTGGCTGTTCCTAAACCGCATTTGGTGATGTACATAGCATATTTGTAATCATGATTAGTTTCCATTGGCCCGTTAGTTGCTTAGTCCTAATCTTTTGATTGTTTCTCTTTCATTAGTAGTCTCACAGCGAATCATAAATCAAGATGTGTTTCAAATTCTTTTTGGCACTCTTGGAGACTATCAACAGTATTCTACATTCTGTCTCTTGATTAATTCAGTGCATCATAAGATGGCACTTAAAAGATTGTTTTGTGTTGAAAGTGTTTGTACTGAGCTGCGCCCAGTCTTTTCCCTACCCATGTCTTAATTAAATGCAGTTTCTTTACCCAGCCAAAGGGGGCGCCATGAATCTTTGAGATGCGGATGTTTTCCGCCTGACAGCAGTAATTGGGATCCAAAGCTCCGTGCCTTCCAAGGCAACTGTCACGCCCTTGCTTGTAACTAATCAAATGAACCAGTTTGTCAAATCACTTGGCTTTAAAACTAAATGGGCTAGCGCCAGGCGCCATCTGGTGTTCCAGGTTGGAACTGCAGACCCATGTGAATTGAACTCAAAGGGAGTGCAGGGGGGGCAAATGCCCGGAGCAGAGACCGCAGGTTCGTCCCGTGCCTATTGAGAATTTCCTCGTTGCACTAATAGAGAATAGAAAGGTGACAGTAGGACTGTGTTCAGGTAATTATTTTTTCATACAGAAAAATATTTTATATGAAGCGCTGCTGTCTTATTTTTTGTTATGCAGATATTTTTGTTCTGTGTCGTCAGATTGTGAATAAATGTAATTTCTCTGAGATTCAGGATGTTGTATGTGTGTGTTTGTGTGTGTGTATTGGGAGAAAAATAGCTATCAAAAGTGTTTCCAAGGAAGCATGCAGACCTTGGTGAAAAATCTCTTTGAACTTGATTGCATAATTCCGACTTAGACCTATTCTATTGGTTATATATACATTCCTCTTTCAGTTCATCAAATACAACAGGAATATTTTCTGATTAAAGTAAACTGTCTCTGACTTTGCAGAGGCTTACATTAAACCGAAATTTGGGCAAAGGTGTGTAAAAGTATCATTGTGTAAAAATAAATGTTCACTGTTCAGAACTTGAAGATAAGCATTTATTAAAGCATCCAGGAGAACGTGCCATTCACATTATAAACAAATCCAAGAATAATATCTTTATGTTTAACCAACAAATGAAACTTTGATCAATCAAATACATTGTGAATAGTACTTTTAAGACACATAAATGTGGATAGTACTGATTTCAAAATTACTTAAAATTGTTATTTTTAAAAGCCTCAATGCTCATTTTCTTTTCGGAATGCTGGGTGGTGTTAGGGTGATATAATGATTGACATTTTGGCCACTGCATATAAAATGGACTGCCTATCAGCACATGAAAACAAAGGATATTATGGTACTGTCTTCTGGACTTAAAACATCATACAAGTTCTACACTAGTTGACGTGATTCCATATTCTGTAAGCACTTTGGTATAATTTAAGCGTAGCCGTATAGCCTATTTTTAATAACACAGCTTCCTGACAGTGAAATCAGAAAAAATAAATAAAATTGTTTACAAAAATAAATCTTTTTCTTAAACCATACTTTTAGCTTTAAATCATAGCCTAGGAAAGATTCACATTCAATTACGTTTAATAAAAGACGTGTCACAACAATCACAAGAACAGCAGTGCAAATTCATCTGTTAAATTAATATAAACATTTGACGTGGCTGCATTTACAAACGTGACAGGTACCCCATCCCCACCAATTCAAACCCCTTTTAAGTTGTATCTCCTCTGTCGTGTCGTGTCTTTTACAGAGGATGCTTAAATGGGGTCTAGATAGAATAGTCATGGGAAGTAATGTGGTCTTGAAAGGGTGCCTACAGTTTACAGGGTGCAGATCTCCGTGCCTGGTCTGTCAAGGTTTCTGCCAAGTCCAACTCTGGACCTTGTCCTATACCCTTGGGTGGTGTCATCGCTAGTCTGCCGGGGGTCCACGCCTGTGCTGGATTTCACCAATGGGCTGGTGCGTGTGACTGTCCCACCGAAGCGTTCAGCACGGTGGTCTTTGTTCATCACGGTGATGCTTCTTTTAATCCTTGTGGTATGACATACACGCCGCTCCAAAAGACTGTTCCATAAGGCTCTCGCTGGTGATGACCACCGCATGCTCTTACGTGTTCTCTATGGAGGGAGCGTCGTGTACAGTGACAACCGTGGAGCCGCTGGTCGTGCTGTACTCTGCGCTGTTGGTATCAATATTTGCCATGTCTACCCTCGGAAGACGAAAGCCATTCTCTGATGGGACGGATGACTGCACAAAACTCCCAGACACCGAGCTGGGCGCCAGTTGACTCATGCGCATATTTTGTGTGGTGGCGGAGGACTTCTTGCGAGGTTTGGAGCCTCCAACGCCAGCGAGCATCCTGGACGCATGTGTTCTCCTGTAGAAAAAAGTTAAAATTAGGGGTTTGCTGCCACTCACTTCTAACTTTCTTGTGGCATTTATTTTGCAAACATGAACCACATAACCTCATGCACAGAACATGGAAAATGATGACTGCACACAAACCTTCCCTCACCAATCAGGTTCTTACAAGGCAGAAGTACGAATCTAGAATACCTCTATGTAAAATAACAAACATTATGTCCAACCAGTCACACAAAACTAAGTCCTTACTGGAAGAATGCTGAAATGAAGGGTGTTCTAGATTCACATGCTTGTGAACGGATTCCAGAACACAGAAGCTGAAAAGAATGGGGCCCTCCCTGTGTGGCTGTCTTCTCTTGCCTTGGGCTATGCCTACAATATGACCTTCTGATGTTATATGTTACTGATTTTGAATGTTGATACCTGATGTGTTCAAAAATACATAAATAGCCCACCTAGTCTGTTATCCAGAAATTCAATCACAATACAAATATTTTGATATTCTTTAGATGAAATTTACAGTCTCTCTCAAAAAAATGATCACCTTTAAATCACACCTGCAGCAAGATGCTACCGCATGCTTCTCAATTGTTACTGTAAACTTGTGCAGTGACATTTCTTTCCCACACATTGACCCTGATTACCTCATGCACAGAACATGAGAAGATGACTAAACTCCGAAATCCTCTCACTGTTTAGTTAGGTAATTAAAGAGCAGGGACTCACTGAGAGAAAACTGAGAGAGTCGTTATGTGGGAGGTTCCTCACATGTGTCATTGTGACTGGCTGTCCCTTCGCAAAGCCTGTGTGATACAGTGCTATTTTGGTTTGACAGGAATGTGGCCTCACCTGTTGTAGGTCTTTAGAATGATGAGTAAGATGGTCAGAATGATGATTATCCCGACGACGATGAGCGCTATCATAGCGCCAGAACCTGCGGACACAAACAAGCAGGACACATGAGGATAATCTCACATCCTTCTCATTATTCTTCACCTTTCTCCCTCCCCTCAGGGCTTCCCCATGCGTGCGTGTCATGGCTCCCTAATCCACCACAAAGATACACAAATGGAAAAAAAAGGTTTTTGGAAAGCCCAGTTAGTCACAACAGGTGTGTGACCCAAAAACCTGGGTCTATATGTGTACACTTGTAGACATAGGTCTGTTTTCTGGGTCTGCTGGACAAGGGAACACCTTTGTCTAGATGACTAGACATACATAAAGTCCTATGTCCATGGGTGTTAACATAGAAATAACTATGTCTGTAGGTGTTAACATAGAAAGAACTATGTCTGTAGGTGTTAACATAAAAAGAACTTTGTCTATGGGTGTTAACATTAAAAAGAACTTTGTCCATGGGTGTATCCACTTGCTATATCTACCGCCATAGACAAAAGGTGTTTCCATGTCTAAGGGTGCGTCGCTGATTTCATTTGACCTTAATATGAACCCATGAGCTTTGGATCCGGTCAGTGTCGCCGCCAAACACATCCAGTGTTTTGGTGTTGAACTCCAGATATGGCTGACGACTGGTGTGTGCCAGACTTAAAAGGGCAAACCACAAGTTTACACACTGACTTAGAAAAACAAGCAGCACTTACTCTGAGTGAGTATTTGCTCTCTGGACTTGGTGGTGGATGTGGTGTTGAGGAATGTTGTGGTGTAGTTGGTCACGGGATGTGCAGTTGAAGTTTGCATCTTCAGCAATATCCTGGAAGGGAAGCATTGCAGACAGTGTTTGGATTACATTACATGATCACAGGTCTCCACCAAGCAGTGGGAAATATATGGTGAATTGTCTGGCTGGTGTGGACACCTCATGTGTAAGCCACTGGCCATGTCCAAACTGTCCACTCGTTCACTATATACTGCACTTGGGTTGATGGGTTGTGAGGTACACTGTTTTGTTTCCTATAGTTTACACTATATAGTAAACGAGTGACCATTTTCGACTTGGACACTATGTTGCCATGAAGATGCTTAAATCAGTGTTCAATAGTGTATATTGAAATAGCATCATTACCATTTTGCATTGCCTCTAAGTACACACAAGAGACACATACTTTAATGAAATGTTTGTATCATTTGTTTTTTCATGTTTTTTTTTGTTTACACTGAGAGAACGTATCGTGTGAAGTATCTCTGAGAAACAGCTTGTGACATTTACAAACTTGTACTGTGAACAGCATTTGAAAAACAGCATGTGCCTAATAAATGTCTCCTGCAGTCTGCTGAAAATATATTTGAAATCTCTTACACTTTCAATATGAGGTCTCTACTGCTTGCACTGCAAAGACCTGACTCGGGTAAGAGAAGAGGGGCGGTTATAAATACAATGTGTAGTTGTTGTTGTTGTTCTTGCTGTTGTTGTTGTTATTGCTGTTGTTATCTGCAGTGCCTCCAGCACTAATGTCAGTGTGTTAGGTATGCTGTGCACAGTAGCTCACTCAGCCTCATTCAGATAGTTTGCTCAGTCAAACAAATCCTGTTGGCATGCCTCTCCACTGTTTTCAACATTAGCCGGTAGGTTAGAACGATACAAGGATACAAGGATGGTTTATTGTCACATGCATAGACATACTGGGTAGAGTAGGACATGCAGTGAAATTGGTGATTGTCTAAAACTGTGCATGGGGAAGGACGATTAAAGTGTGTAGAATACAGTTGGAGGATGGCTACCTGATGAAGGGCAGAGGTAAAATGGGTGATGGGGGGCATAAAGTGCAGTTGGGGTTGGGAGGGAGGATTGGCTTTGGTGGCCGAAAGGTTAAAAGGTAAACTCATATGGCTGTCCACTTTCTCCCTATCTGTGCCAATGGTGTACTGTATGTGAGCAAAGCCCAAACCACATCTAAGGTACATGCCCGCGGGCAATGGTAGTGATCTATTCCACTGGAACCACCTTCATCACTTGCCTATAATTAAAATTCCAGCCCTATTTCTCACTTTTGTGCTGGTAAAATGTGATATCACCAAGTACTACAGTCTTTATAAAGTGAGGACTAACACAATTTATTAAAAAAACAACACAGAAGCGTTTACTTAAAGTCCCCCTCATTATCCAAAAAGACACAAACCTGTCTGTGTTTTAAAAAAACAATGATTGTTCAATTATTTTACTGAACATTCAAGTTGTTATTTCATTGAAAATACTTTGTTACCTCACTACACATCTTCACCACTGTCTCATTTATGATGCAGTCCTCTATGAACATGTCAGTGTAAGTTTTACACAATTGCAATTGAAAACACACAGACATGTTCCCCAAATACACACTACTGACACACACTAGATGCCATATCATAAAGTCACAGGACAGGCCTGTCTGAAGTGACTCATTCCTGTGTCTCACTTGTGCTCTAAAACTCCACAGTAGGAATTCTCAGCCATTAAAATTTACAACTTCTTTCCCTCTTGGTATGTGTTGTAGTAGGTGGAAGACAGCACATGCACATATAAACAAGTTTTACCATCAATGTCGGATGGGACTTTTACAGTTAAGTGGGTAACACTTTCTATGAAGCTTGTATTCACAAGACTCTATAAACACATGCATAAATGCTTATAATGCATTCATAAAGTACGTAAAATGTACATTTTCCAAATTCAAGTGACACATTTCATTCTTGGTTATAAAGCTTTACCTGCCTGATGAGTACAGTCATAAGTATGTATAAATAGTTTTGACTACTAATTTCAACCATTATTAAGCTTTGTGAAGGCATTATAACCCTTTATAATCTGTTTATAAAGTCCTATTAATTAAAGCTTCATAGAAAGTGTCACCATGAAGGCTTCTCATGTGCATTCTAATCAAACTAAGCCTTTGTTTTGAGTCTTGTCAGGGACGCCACAAAACATGCTGGACCTTATGAAAGACTACAGTTTTCCCATTCAAATTGTTGTTATATTATAGGTCCCATGGGGTCTAGTGGAAGTACTGTAATGTCCAAATATTGGCCTTTGTGGGTACATTAATGCTGATTATACCTTAAGATACAGATTTGTACCCCTACTGTCCCATTATTTCTGAGAGTGTCGTATCGTCTTAATTTGCTATACTACACAGCTATACTTTGTATTGCTGAAGCATGTTCAACTATTGCTGTACAGCCCAAATTAATAATATAAACTGTAAAAACAAACACTGGAAATCCTCTTTAAACACTGTGGTGCAAGTGTTTTAAAGAAATACAGTAGGGTTTTACCAGGGTTTACCAGGGCTTTTATAATCCATTCAGTCGATCTTCAGTGGGATCTCCAAACCTGGCAGTAGCGCTTTGGATGTTAGCTTAGCATAAATCATTGAGTCGTATTAGACCAGCAGCATGTTAACATAGCGTGTTCCTTTAACAATTTGGCACATACCTCTATAATTAGAGCACTCTTATTGAACTATTTTCTTTTCTTTACCCGCGATATCATATTCCAGAATCATGCTTTTGAAACAGAACCACTCCTCTCTCTGGTAGGTAGGTGTACACATGTTCAGCCACACCTTGACCTTAGGTGTCTCCGTATGTAATCACACACGTGTGATTCACCTCTGATAAAATGGCCAGACACTCTGAACAACATTCCAGCGGTTCAGAAGCACCTGCTAATGGAGTCTTTAACATTTTATCTCTGCGAAACACAAAATTGCGCACGCTTCAGTATTTCATGGTTTCAGTGCAGACGTCACATGTGATATCTGGCTCGTTGCTGACGCAGGCTGCCAGTGCGTCTGTCCCAGGATGAATCCCTGCCAGCCCGTCATTACCATGCGCCAGATAGGGAACTTCCCTCTTTCAGCCACGGCTTTTGTTTTTCTTTTAACTTCACAGCACAATAAATGTCATCATCAGATACCAGCAACCTACAAGCCTCCATGGAGCATTCTGCTCTCTGGTAAATGAATGGAATGGTGTTCTAGAATCAGAATCCTTGTGAGTGGATTCCAGAACAGCGGCTAGGAAGAATGGAGCCTTTCATGTGTCTCGGGCTTCTCTCCTCTCCTCTCCTCTCCTTTTCCCGTCCACCACCTCCCCACCCCTCCACCCCCCCACCCCCCCCCCCCAGCCTCCAGGGCCTCCTTGCTTATGATGTGACCTTTTCAACTGCCTGCGTATGCAGCCGCCTCACTGGGCGCTCGGCCCCCCCAGGAGAGACAGAAGCAGCCACCAGGGCTAGTGGACACGGGGGAATGCTGCCCGGCACAAACAGAGCAGTTGTTTCAAAAGAGGACAAAATTTGCATCGGCTATAAAAAGCTGAAAACCCTGGAACACGGAAGAGGAGAGTCTCTCTTGCTGTCTCTCTGTCTGTGTCTCTCTCTCTCTCACACACACTCTCTGCTTCTCTCTCTCTCTCGCTCTCTCTCTGTCTCTCTCTCTCTCACACACACACACACTCTGTTTCTCTCTCTCTCTCGCTGTCTCTCTGTCTCTCTCTCTTTCTCTCTCACACACACACTCTCTGCTTCTCTCTCCTGTGTCTATCTTAACCCTCCACCACAACACACACATGCAGACCCACACTCATGTACATATGTGCCTATACACACATACATGAAAAACATAAAGACTCTCTTTCTCTTTCCTCTCTCTCTTTCTCTCCTCTCTCCTTTGTCTTGCTCTTTTGCTCACTTCTTCTCTCTCTCTCTCTCTCTCTCTCTCTCTCTCTCTCTCTCTCTCTCGCTTGCTTCCTCTTTCTCTTTTTCTCTCTCTCTCTTTCTCTCACTCTCTTTCTCTGTCTGTCTTACACAGACACACACATACACACACACACATACGCACACACACACACTCAAACCCGTGAGGGAGGACTATTCTTATCCCACTGATTACATTCAAATGGCTTTGCAACTACAAAACATGCAAAACACACAATTGCATAACAGCAATTATCTTTTCCATGCCGGGGCATCGGGAGAGAGAAAGAGAGACCAATTGATGGAGGGAGACAGATAGAGACAGACAGATGGAGGGAGAAAGACAGCTGGATGGATGGATGGAGGGAGAGAGAGAGAGAAGAGAAAGAGAGAGAGACAGATGGAGGGAAGAAAGGAGGGAGGAAGGGAGGACGGAAGGGAGGGGCATAGGGTAAGAGGTTGGGGGGTACCCCCACACTGTTTTCCATAAATCCAAACTGCTGTCCAGTGTGATGATGATCGCTA
The DNA here is from genome assembly GCA_030347295.1 of Setipinna tenuifilis. Taxonomy (NCBI): domain Eukaryota; kingdom Metazoa; phylum Chordata; class Actinopteri; order Clupeiformes; family Engraulidae; genus Setipinna; species Setipinna tenuifilis. The sequence goes on from CM059278.1 coordinate 7,466,004, forward strand.
GATCTCACTCAGATACTGATCCAGGGTCAGGGTTGACCCAGAGCGAGAGCTGACCTGCCAACCAATGACTGATTGGAGTGCAGCGGAGAGGACTGGTGTTTACGCACTTATAGTGAGCTTGAAAAGGAAGTGAAAAGCTCCAAGTACATTTTTTATAAAAGCACCCTTTAAAATCCACAGTATGGAATTTTAATAATGGTCATTTGATTTAATTTATTAACATTTATAATATATATTTTTAATCTTTTTAATAAATACTATAACATATTTTTAAACCACTATTTACATTATTAGGTATAAAAAACCCAGAGTGGTGGTCTAGTCAGTTGGGGCTTTCTAAAAATTTCGTTAAGAAATATTAAAATTAAAACACAAAATCTGAAAACAAATTGGATAATGCTAATAGCCTACGACATCTGTAATTTTGCTTTTGCTACAGTCTATCCCACTACTTTTTCTGGCCATAAATTGACCTTAGAGTGGAGCCAACACTTATGCCAGTCCACAACCACTGTGTCGCACAACCAATACCAATTTGGTGTCATTATTCTGACCATTTTAAATATGTGAATGACTGGATCATTTTGACATGGAATAGGATCAGTCCTTGACAAGTCCAACTATTCAGATTACCACTTTCTGACAGTCTTATTAGTTTTCAGCGTGATTCGTGGTCATAAACCTGTCATCTTCAGTTGCTTTTGCGGAACATAATCCACCATTTGAGGAAAGATAATCCAGTGTTGAAACAGTACACACCACACACACACACACACATAAAAATCTCAGCCACCTATAGTTTACAACCCTGCTGTGTAACTAACGTAAATCTTCTTCCTATCATCTCTCCACTACGGACCCACAACTAAGACAGCAGAGAAGCTCTCCCCTCCTGACTAAAGCGTCATCCATCACCACATCACAAACACGACACCTGTTTGGGCCTCTGCTGCTCTGGACACAATGAAACACACACCAGCTCATTTTCACACACATCTCACAGTTTCAGGAGGCCCCCACCGGCCCCCAGGCTATGACCACATTAAAACACATATACACACACACACATATACACTCTCTCTCACACACACACACACCAACACCTTTTCTTTAGTCCTGCGAAAACGAGTTTAGACTGGGCAGCGAGGTGCACGGTGAGCGGTGAAACCTAATCAGCCGGCCTCATCAGCGCTGGGAAGCTGCTGTGTGAACAAGTGGGTTGACGTGACGTTATTCCTCTTTTTAAAATCGCCTTTGTTATCAGCACGGCACTCAACAAAAGCCAGGCGAGAGCCGACTGTGTTGTGTTGTGTAACACTTCCACACAGACACATTCAATTTTAGAAAAAAAGATGTTTCCTTTGAAGCAAGCCGTAACTAAGATCTAAGATTTGAGTTATCTTATGTTTATGACGCAAAACTACAGTGAGTGAGAACAGAGAAAAATGGCTGTGCGCTTTGCTCCCCACAGACTCTGTATAAATCTGTATCGATTTATCAGCCAAACAATGTTATGCTTTTCTCCAGTGGACTATAGTGAAGTCCATTCATCTGACCTGACACATGCTGTATGCGGACACAAAAAGCTTTGTTGAGCTACAGGACTGAATCAGTAACTGGGCGCAACTGGGCAGGAGATAAGCTTTGACGGACGGTGTGTTTATGGGTATCATAGCAATGTATCCTCCTATGCACAGCAAAGCGCTGTATTGTAGTTCACACCCTCGGGTCATGACTGCGTCACCTTTTGCCTTTGTTGTCTCACACCTTCGCCTGCACGCAGGGCCATGTCATGTTGTGGCAGTCTGTCAGGGGTGGAAACCCACACACCAGCCACCAGCCAAATGCTGCTAAAATATGAAAATATGACACCAAATGATGATTTACTGTTGAGTGGCCTGTGAATTTGACCCCTTTATTTGACAGTGGCTTGTCACGGTGCACATGTTGCAAAGTGTCATTTCCACCCCTGCAGTCTATTAGCACACATTTCACAGATTAATAACGAACTTGGGGAATAAAAATGGTGCCCATTGGTTTTTCATGCCAGTTTGTAGTGTGCCCCGAATGAGTCTAATAAACATTTCCCTTTGGGACAATGAGGTGTATTGTGTTGTGAAGTGTCACAGTGAAGGGTAGGAACAGATTGTGACAGGCAGGATGGTGCCCTTTTCTATTGTGCTGGCTTACTTCCCATTTAAATCTATTCATACTGCAATTAAGTTAGCTGTGTGAATCTGCTCAAACTTCTGTAGGACCCTCGAACACAGCTTTTTCTGGTCTAAGTTTCAGTTCACAGAAAATCAAACGGCTCGTTGTAGCCCTTCAAGTCAAACAGACAAAAGCCCACTGCTTTGTTTGCACTGTGTGTGTGCCATATTCTCATTAAGCACAGGGAAGGGTCAATATTTAAACAGTAAATCTCTCTGTGTGTCTCCGTCGTTATTTCATTATAACTTCAGCACACAAAACTCGTCTCTTGTCACTGGAGCTCTCTCCCTCTCTCTCTCTCAGAGCATAACCTGGCCCCTTCACCTTCAACCAGCAATGGACAAGTAGTTTAGCTCTAGTTTTCAGCTACATATTCTTACATGAAGTTATGTAGTTTTAGGCACAAACTGTTTTAGAGTAATACATTTAGCACCCCAGTAAAATGTCAAAAAAATGTAAAATGTAAAATGTCAACTTCAGTAAATCTTAGCTGATTTAACTACAATAAAGCTTAGCTGATTTATCTACAGTAATTTAATATTACACAGAGAAAAATGTATATGCTAATGGTGGCATAACTTGCCCAAATTGTCCTGTCCAAACAACACCACAGCAACACAGTCAAATCAGAGAAAGTGGTGCTTTTTCATTACAGCCAGATCTATGCTACCAATGGTTAACCAACTGAGACACAAACCTCTGAAAATAAATCAGTGAACTAAATGATCATTTGTCGGCTATTCTGTAACAGACATGCTAATTATAAATCATGACACAGTTTCTCACCAAAGGACAGAGAGAAGTAACATGTGGCTATGTGGCCATGTTAAAAACACAGAAAAGGGAAATGTTTCTCTAGATCCTGTTATCCTTGGCAAAGACCTTTCACACACACACACACACACCTTTAGGACAACAGACAATGGATTTACTCAAAATAGCCACACACATTTACAAACCATTAAACTCACCCTCCGTACAACCTATTAGACACAAAAAACCTATTAGACACATCAGCCAAGACATACAGTCACAGACATAAAGTCACCTTGAACATGGAAATACAGGTTTTTAATGCCCCGCACAGCTCCTGAATAGCCAGCCCCTGGTGCGCTGGAATGTGAGCTATTCTGCCGCAGATAGACAGACCCACCTGACGCCATGCCGACAGGAGACGACCCTCTCTAGTCTGAGCTGGGTGGGGTGGGTGGTCTCCAATACAACTCCCCAAACAATCAATCACAGCAGGAGGTACAACCAGATTTGTGTGTGTGTGTGTGTGTGTGTGTGTGTG
>CM059278.1:7472008-7474508 GCA_030347295.1 Setipinna tenuifilis
TTCTCTTTTCATGTGAATTTACTGGTGTTTGTTTGACAACTGTTTTTATTCTCAGCCGTAACAGCAGTGCTGATTCCCTGTATATGTAAGGGGAGGAAATAGTATAACTTTACAACTACTTCCTAATAAGCATTTATTAACTCTTACTTAACACTTTGTTTATCGTTTGATAACCATTGTTATTACATTGTTTCTCATCAGCAAATCATTTATAAACATACTGACAAACATCTGTGTTGGTCAGTTGGCTATCTGTCTGTATGTCTGACTATTTGTCTTTATGCTATCTGCTATCTACCTCTCAGCCTGCTGCCTTTCTGTCTATCTGCCTGTCATCTTCTCTATCTGCTTTAACAGTTGTCAGTATGTTTATACATGATTTACTGATGAGAAATTGTGTAAAAGCAATGGTTACCAAATCATGAATAACATGTTAAGTAAGAGTTAACAAATGCTAAATAAATGTATATTAGGAAGTCGTTATTATAAAGTGCTAGTGAGGAAGGAAATGTGTGCTTAAAGCTGTCAACAAAGCTCTGCAGCCTTGCATTATGCACAGGTGAGGTAATGGACGCTCGTTTGTATTGAATCAGGATAAGGCTTCCTTCGGTCGGCTCTTTTGCAGCTAAGCCCACTTCACTGATAGGAACTTTACGGTATTCAGTTACAGTGTCCAGCACCCCCCCACCCCCACCCCGCCACACACACACACACACACACACACACACACACACACACACACACACACACACGCTCCCGCCACCCCCGCTCCTTCTTGCACCTTTGTGCTTTCATGCTTTTCAGAGCAGGGCCATTGAACTGGAAACGTGTGTGCCTTTCTCGCTCTCCCTCTCCGAGGAATTTCCTCCAGGTCCCACACGCCTCCGCCCCCCCCCCCCCCCCCATCTCATCCGCTCCCATGGCGAGGCCTGCAGAACAGGAGACTCCCTCTGCGCACGGCCAGACCGCCGACGGAAAACACACCTGGACTAATGTTACCTCTGAGGATAGGTGTTTCTCTCTCTCCTCTTTCTCTCTCTCTCCCGCTCTCTCTCTTTCTCTCTCTCTCCCGCTCTCACTCCCACTCCTTCTCCGGTAATCTCTCTTTGTCTATGGCTTATTTGCTCTCTCTCATTCCTGCTCTCACCTTTCTCCTTTCAATGACTCTCACCTCACTCTCTCACGTTCTCACTCTAGAACTTTCTACTTTCTACACTCTACTGTTGTCTTTCTCTCGCTTTGTTTCTCTCAGTCATTCCCTCTATGACACCGCTCTTCATTAAAGTTATACTGTTTCTGTTCTGCATCTGTCTCTCTTTCTCTCCTTCCCTCCCTCCCTCCCTCTCTCTTTCTCTGTGTATCTCTGTCTCTCTCTCTTTTCCTCCCTTTCTTTCTCCCTCTCTCCCTCCTTCCCTCCTCTCTCCTTTCCTCCCTCTCTCCCTCCTTTTCTCCCTCTCTTTCTCCCTCTCTCCTTCCTTCCCTCCCTCCTTCCCTCCCCCCCTTTCCCTCCACTCCTTTCTTGTGTGTGAGAGTGTAACTGTCCCTTTCTTGTGGTGTCTGACGCACGCAGCAATGCTGCTCCCACCGCTACTGTTGTCTTTCTCTTGCTTTGTTTCTCTCAATCATTCCCTCTATGACACCGCTCTCCATTAAAGTTATACTATTTCTGTTCTGCATCTATCTCTCTTTTTTCCCTCTCTTTCTCCCCTCTCTCTCTCTCTCTCCCTCTCTTTCTCTCTCTCTCTGTATCTCTGTCTCTCTCTCCCTCCTTTCCTCCCTCTCTCTCCTTCCCTCCTCTCTCCCTCCTTCCCTCCACTCCTTTCTTGTGTGTGAGAGTGTAACTGTCCCTTTCTTGTGGTGTCTGACGCACGCAGCAGTGTTGCTCCCACAGGGCCATCCCAGGCTCCCTTGTCCTGTCTCCTGCCTTCCCAGCCCTCCTCCTCCTCCTCCCCTGTCCTGGCTCCCCTGAGTGCTGTGCTGTGGCGCAGTGCTGTGGTGTGGTGGTGTGGTGTGGTGTGCTCTGTTTGCCTGCCTTCCCAGCCCTCCTCCTCCTCCTCCTCCCCTGTCCTGGCTCCCCTGAGTGCTGTGCTGTGGCGCAGTGCTGTGGTGTGGTGGTGTGGTGTGGTGTGCTCTGTTTGCCTGCCTTCCCAGCCCTCCTCCTCCTCCTCCTCCCCTGTCCTGGCTCCCCTGAGTGCTGTGCTGTGGCGCAGCGCTGTGCTGCAGCGCTGTGCTGTGGTGCTGTGGTGCTGTGTGGTGCTGTGGTGCAGTGGTGTGGTGTGGTGCTCTGTTTGCCTGCCTTCCCAGCCCTTCTCCCTTGTCCAGGCTCCCCAGTGTGTTCTGCTCTGACGCAGTGGCAGTGCGGTGTGATGCGGTGCGGTGTGGTGCTGTGTGGTGCTATGGTGTGGTGTGGTGTGGTGCCGTGGTGCGGTGATGAGGTGTGGTGTGGCAGTGCGGTGTGGTGTGGTGCTGTGTTTGCCTGCCTTCCCAGCCCTTCTCCTCC
>CM059278.1:7479508-7482008 GCA_030347295.1 Setipinna tenuifilis
TGAGTTATGATCAGCTGATTCAGAGCTGGTTGGATCAAATTTGTGGGGGCAGGGTTGTTACTTTCTGAACCCAGGATCGACATCTCTGTTGCTGATACAGTGCAGTGTGGCATGGGGGGGAGCAGGCCAGTGGATCTCGTGTTGCTGTCAGCATGGGAAATGTCTTAGAGGGACATTCCTTATTTACGATTTAAATGTTTTGTTTATGATATATATCTTTGATATAGGCTACAGTTTGAATAACCTTTTCTGTGTTTGCCTTCTTTATTATCTGTTTAAATTTTTTGTTAACTTGCTGACATGAAGGGAATCTGAATAATATGAATAATAATAATGTTGTACATAACATTTTTAATGTTAATGCATTTCTTTATTTTTATTTTTATTCTTAATATATGTTGTATTCTTATAACTCTTTCTGACAGAATCAGAGCTTTGTAGAGGTGAGATGTTATCTGCATATTGTAAGCTTAATTGTTTGTCCCATCCGTTTGGCCATGTCAAGAACTGTTGCATTCCTCTGATTAACATACAGACATTGCTTGGTACCTGGAAAAAAAATGTAACAAAGACCATTTTCAATGGTTGAATATCTCTGACTAATTCAGAGACACGGGTGAATCTTCATCGTGAAACTTGTCTCTCTCCATTGATGCATGTAAAGTAAAACCTTCTCCAACCACCATGCTGACCGAGTCTCCAAATTTACATGTAGTAAATGATCTACTATCACATGCTTTACTTTAACACAGCATTTTAATATCCAACCCTAAACAGGAAGGCTAAGGTAGCCACGTTACAGCAGGCATACCTTATGCTGACACTGATGGCAGACAGTCAGACAGACAGACAGGCAGACAAGCGTGCAGAGACAGAGACAGACAGGCAGACAGGTAGACGGAGAGACAGACAGACACACACACACACACACACACTGATGGGTACACTGGCAGTGTGAAATGAGCTAGGGATGATGCCACACACAAAGGGCCGCTTGTTTCGGACCGGGTTTGGCCCTCAGCCCTCGACCGTCACTGCCACCTGAGACAGGACCAGAGATAGGGCCAGAGATAGACCCAAACCTGTTTAGGGGTCAGAAGCAGTCTAGCGTGAAGAGACGAGAGAGGTATTTCCACCATTGCGTCATGAAAAACCTTCCACTTGCTCACTCTGACTCATCCGCGCATTAGGTCGCCGAGTCTGCCTCACTTAGTTACTCATGCGTACGCTCTGCCTCACTCATTAACCCTATGAGTCCTGGTCCACTCACTTGCGTCCTCGATCACTCACTCACTCACTCGCTCACTCTCTCCCTCACTCATTAACCCCATGATTTCTGGTCACTCACTCACTTGCTCACTCACTTACTCGCTCAATTACTCGCTTATTTACTCACTCACTCATTCACTCACTCAACCACAAGACATATGTAGACCCACAGTCAAGTGCACATACATACAGAAAAAGCATGCAAACTCTCTTTCTCTCTGTCTTTATATGTCACCCTCTCTTTTCTGATTGGCTGATGACGTGGGAATTAACTTGTATAACTGGAATAACTGTTCCATATCAATGTACTTATGAATAGCAACCATGACAACTGTAATAGCCAAATGAACGGTTAAATGACTACTCCATGCTCTACTTTTTCTTAACAGATGCTATAAAGTAGCAAATCAACCACTCATTTGGGTAGTTTATGCACATAAAATTAGATCATAAATACAAACGGAAGATAGAAGAGATAATGGCCTTCGAGGTGACCATTTCCATGGAAATAATAACTTGGCACAGTTCTTCGCCTCCACCTTGCCTCGACCATCATAGGAGGAAAAAAACACAATGCAGTCATCTCATCATAGGAATTGTTTCTTTTATGTATTTCTATGTGAAACAAATGGCAATCATACCTACACAAACATAAGCCGGTAACAGTCAGAGAAAAGAACTCTGGAAATGAACACATCTCATATAGGAGACACAGATAGATAAATGGTAAATTATTGCTTGATTGCTACATTGTTTTCTGGTTAACTACGGTACAAGACACAAGATTTTATATACCAACAGAACAATACAACAGTGACAGAATTGAGCTTTTGTAGACGTCTGTAAAAACAAACTGAGTTCATTTTCATCACAACACTATGAAGTTTGAGTTAAACCAGCATATTTTCTTTTTTTATTTATTTTGTTAAATCTTTTCATCGTCATTTACAGACAAATTGAATTGAGCTGACCTTTGTTATGCAATGCTTGGCATATATACAGAATTACATACTTCTTTTTTCACCGTGACAGAAATGTACCCAGTTTTCTGACAACCAGACAACAGATGAGTATAAACATCAGTAGCCTTTTCAACAGCAGAGCAGCACACTGAAGCCAACTGTCATCACAAGGCATCCATCTTCTCTGCTCACAGCTTCCTTCCTGGTTAAGAAATCTGATGCATTTTTCAACCATTTTTTTCAACCATCTCTTTTTTTTCTTCCTTTTT
>CM059278.1:7487008-7489508 GCA_030347295.1 Setipinna tenuifilis
ACTGTGGCTAGCTGCTCCCATTTGCCCAGTTAGATGGAAGATGTACCGGTAATGTGGTCATCGGGGCCAGGCCATGTGAAAGCACGGCAGATAGCATGGCTAATGGGTGCTCGCAGGGAAGTAGGACTGTTACATAAGCCAAGAACAAAAAGCTCAAATGTACAAATTGAAGGTGACCTACATCCAGACATTACACAAATTTAATAATGAAAGTTCAACAGCCAGACTCACACAAGCCCCCTACAAAACCCCTCTCCTCAGTAACGCCACACATAGGGCCTACAGTCACAGTTATTAGGAAAAGTGTGCCAGTGACTGTTGCCATAGAGACCACTAGCAAGGCTGAGCAGGCAAGTAAATATGGGAGGAGGATGAGGGTGTAATTACAAAGTCAAATCCAACAGAGGGCACTGTTGCACCATCATCTGTGTTATCGTACACACCCACAGTTCATCTTCATGCCTGGCAGCACTTAAAAAAACATTGTCATCCATAGATACACATCTAAAAGCATATATACTGTAGATAATCCCTGTTTGTACAATAACACACACATATACACACACACACATAGACAGTTAACTGAGACTTTTACATCTACATGCATATCTCATAGACATACTGTCTACATGTATACAATCACACACACACACACACACACACACACACACACACAAACACATATGCACACGCACACGTGCGTGCACACACACACACACACACACACACACACACACACACACACACACACACACACACAAATCCTATCCAGAGCCATTCTGAGTTCAGCAGGTAGGCCCATAAGCCTACACAGGCCTGCGTTGATATGATATGTGGTGCGGCAGTGGCTGGGGTTGTTCAAGCAAACCTGGCGTAGTGAAGGGCTATGATGGCCTGCCATTGGTATGCTTGAAGGACACGTCTAAGCGTCTCAGACCTAATCCTCACCATGAGCACCCAGGAGCGACTCTGGCATACAGAGCAGCCCGCCAGTCTGATGAAATCTGACCCAGTACAAGGAAACACTCAATACTGAAATCCCCACCGCAACACTGGGCTTTTCATCTCATAATCGCAAAACACACATACATGCACACTCACACATATTCACACACACACATTCTCTCTCTCTCTCTCTCTCTCTCTCTCTCTCTCTCTCTCTCTCTCTCTCTCTCTCTCACACACACACACACACACACACACACACATACACACACACACACACACACACACACACACACACAACCATATCATGTGTGCTCAATAAAGTCAGTCTCCTCATGACAAACATTTAACCTTGGTTTAAAAACATCCCCTATCAATCAGTGTTATCTTTGAGGACTTTGGCATGTAATGTCTTAGACAAGATATGTTTGTGTGTATGTGTGTTAGTGTGCATCTGTGAGCTTGTGTTGCACGTGCGTGCATGAGTGTGTGCAAAAATGTACTGAGTGATTTCACACAGTAGTCATGTTTCCTACAAATCCCTCTCCCACTCTCTTCGTCTCTTTCTCTTAAATTCAAATAAGCTTGAGTGGCATGACTCAGGAAAGTAGTGTTGCCAAAGCTGACATATGACAATACAAATAGTTTTTTAGGAAAATCAAAAAAGAAGGGAAGAAATCAAATCAAATCAAATCGACCCTCCCCCTCTATCTTTCTCTTTCTCTCTCTCTCTCTCTCTGTCTCTCTCTCTCCCTCCCTCTCTTCCTCTCTCCCTCTCTCTGTGTCTCACCTGGGCCGAGTTTGGCGACGGCACAGAGCAGGTCGTAGTTGATGACGGGCGTGGCGTCCTCGCTCTGCGTCCAGCCCACGGGGGGAGAGGAGGGGGGCGAGATGAGGAACTGCTTCACGGGGGCGGGGGGCGCCAGGAAGGACTTGTCCACCTCCTCACCGGAATTCTGCACCTGAGGGAGGGAGGGGTGGGAGTTAGGGGGGTGTTAATTATTTACTACAATTTTTTTTTTACTGCAAAACGTCTATTATTTATGTCAAACACCATATATTTTATTATATATAAACACCATATATGTTTTATCATTGTCTTACTTAATGATAATTTAATTTGGTCCTTTAATTATATCTTTCTCCTTTTACTCATCTTACTCCTTTTACTCATTTACACTCCTGATAAAACAGGAATTTGGAAATGGTCTAATTTATTGATTTTACCTGTGTGAAGCACACTAAGTTCATCTGTATAAAATGCACTATAGAAATAAAATGACCTTGCCTTGCCTTGATTTAAAATAAATGTTGAGTGAGTAAATAATTGATCAAATGAGTGAACAAATAAATATATACAGCATCGATTCGAAAGTCTCTCTTTCTCCAGATTCTCATATGTTCTCACTCCTGCTTTTGGCGTGATCTCTTGCGCACTAGTGTCCTTAAATGTCAGGATGTATTTTTAATGGCACTTCAAAGAACTACAACTTCTGTCTGGACGTCTGGTGTGTTGTTATTGTGTCTGATGCAGAGATGTGCGTCAGCAGGCTCA
>CM059278.1:7492008-7494508 GCA_030347295.1 Setipinna tenuifilis
ATGTGTGTGTGTATGTGTGTGTGTGTGTGTGTGTGTGTGTGTGTGTGTGTGTGTGCGTGCTTGTGCAAAAGTCTCTCTCTCTCTCTTTGTGTGTGTGTGTGTGTGTGTGTGTGTTTGTAAATGAGTCTATCTGTCTTTTTCTCTCTGGCGATGAACACATGTATTGTATATGTAATCATGGTATTAATGAGTTAGCTTTGTGTTTACTTGGAAATGTAAGTGTACATATGTACATATGAGCACATGATTACATAGATAGCATTTTGGATGTGTGTGTGCATGTGTGTAAAGGAGGACTTACATATGTATGTAAACGAGGGTGTGACATGTGTTACTGACATCTGTGTGTGTGTGTGTGTGTGTGTGTTTGTGAGAAAGCGAGAGTGTGCGTATGTATGCGTGTGTGTGTGTGTGTGTGCATGTATGTGTGTGTGTGTGTGTATGTGTGTGTGTGTTGTGTGTGTATGTGTGTGTGTGTGTTGTGTGTGTGTGTGTGTGTGTGTGTGTGTGTGTGTGTGTGTGTGTGTGTGTGTGTGTGTGTGTGTGTTTGCTTCATTCTATGCTCAGCACGTCTCAAGATTCCCACTTGAACTAATCCTGAGGGATTGTGTTGAAATCTGGTATGGAGGAGCCTTATTCTCACTGCAGCAAACTGTGTGTGTGTGTGTGTGTGTGTGTGTGTGTGTGTGTGTGTGTGTGTGTGTTGGTGTAGGTGTCTTTGATTCTGTATGTGTGGACTTGTGTAAATGTTCTGTCTGTTTGTTCTGGTTGTGTATGTGTGTGTCAAAGTGAAAGTGAATGAATGTTTGCATTTGTGTGTATGGCTTTGTGTGTATGTATGCGTGTGTGTGTGTTTATTCTGTCTGGATTTGTGTGTGCAAAGTACGGTTCTGTGTGTGTGTGTGTGTGTGTGTGTGTGTGTGCATGTGTGTGTGTGTGTGGGTGTGTGTGTGTGTACCTGTGCGAAGTAGAGTTTGAGTTGGGAGCCGTTGAACTCTGACTCGTGCAGCTCGATGCGTGCGCGGGCGGCAGGTGTGTGTGTGTGTGTGTGTGTGTGTGTGTGTGTGTGTGTGTGTGCATGTGAGTGTGTGTGTGCGTGTATGTGTGTGTACCTGTGCGAAGTAGAGTTTGAGTTGGGAGCCGTTGAACTCTGACTCGTGCAGCTCTATGCGTGCGCGGGCGGCGGCCTCGGCGGTGCTGAAACTGATCCTGACTCGCCGGAAGCTCTTGAACATCTGGAAGGTCGTCTGCTCGTCGTAGATGCGGAACAGGGCCTCAAATCGTTCCTGCGGAGGACACACACACACACACACACAGGGGCAAAGAGTTTCAGTAGGGGGAAGAGAAGATCACTGTCTTACAACCTTCGAGATTGTACCATAAAGTTCTGCCAGATGGTCATTGTCATGGAAAATAAGCCCTGACAGAGTGATGCAGGACCCCCATGCAAAGCAGAGGCCAGCTACTAAATAACTCGTTACAGCTTACTGTTGAAATTTCATGACGATAAGTGAACGGACTACTTATGGAGTGGTATGAAAGAAGCACAAAATCTGTTTCCATTGACAGCGGCCATTATACTAAATGATTTGACCTCCAAACGTTGGAGTGGCCTATTCAAGGGCAATGGGACACCTGTCAGTGTCATAATTAAGAATGTTTAAGAACCTACACCCTTAAGGGTTAAAGCGTTGGTCTAGCTGCTGCCAAGGTTTCAGAACAATATGTACCTGTGGGTGATCATGCCTGCTTCGAAATTAAAGTAAACACATGAATGCAACCACGGGCAAATGTTTGAATGTTATTCTAATATTTTTCTTGGTTGTTTTTCTTTCTCACAATGATTGTTTGTGGAAAAAAAGACATCAGTTTAGGGAGCTATTTCTTGGCAAACTGGCTTTAATAATTGTTAGCTAAACTGTAAACTCGTTGAAATTGTGGATGAACATTTGCCTTTGGTCTTTGCTATTCTGCACACATCTCTGGTCCTAATCTGCTCTAATCAGGTCCATTCCTAAACAGATCAGATGAGGCACCTGCTCCAGCCCAGTGATACAGTAAAGAGAGGGATGAGACTAGACACAAACACGAGCGGGAGGCACTGAAACCCTGCTAGACTTCAGGACTACAAGCGCATCATACACACACAGACACAGGCACAGGCACAGGCACAGGCACAGACACAGGCACAGGCACTGACGTGGCCAGCCAGCATGGCTGCTTTAGAATGCAGAGCCTGGCATCACTGCAGGCTTTTACAGCCGCCCTCAAAACAGTACAAAGGCAGTCAGGGACAGGAAGGAAAGCAGGTTGGTCGCATCGGAAACCAAAATGGTGGCTCGTCGAGTCTGCTCTTGAGACAAAATGGTGGGTTTTTTCAAGGCTTCTTTTGAGCCATAGAGGCAGATTAGACCTGTTTCTACACCCTTATGGTATATCCTTGGTTTGCTTGCTTTGGGGACTATTATTTTAGGTTAGTCATGCTGTTTTAGAGCAACTA
>CM059278.1:7499508-7509508 GCA_030347295.1 Setipinna tenuifilis
GGTTTCTTTTAGAACTTAAAAAAAGAAATAAGAAAAAAAATAACAACAAAAAAAAAAGTACCGTTGCGGGTTAGCTTTTGAAATGAAATTGAAAAAACGAAGGAATCCTGGAGTGGTGCTGTGACATCAGGATTGATTTACCAGTCCTGGTGATTATGCCTATAATAATATATATAATAATATATAATTTATGATTATTCAAGTCTGATTTCTATTTCTTTAGAATTAGGGTTGCAACTTAATGACTATGGTATACTGTGAGTCCCAAAGGAATGAATCTTGTGAATCTTGTGAGGAAAAGTATCCACGTCCTTACTGTATGTATATGGTTAAACAGCAGTTACAATGCAAGGTTGACAATGCCAATGTTATGCTTTTGATACCCAAGTAATGCAGGTTCAATAGATGGAAATGTACACCTTTAGCATACTGTGTCCAAATTAAGGTTTGTGAAAATGCAAATGACTCCTTAAGTAGTCTGTAACATAGGCCACATGCATACACTAGGCATCATGGCCTTCAGTCAAATCTTTATAGTTTTACATCAGGCCTAATGACGCCTCAGTCCATTCATCTAGTGTGTTTGGCACTGCCTCTGCAGCACTGGCCAATGCCATTTGGCTGAAGCACTAGAGGCATGTCCAACACTGCAACCCCTGTTTCCATCTGTCAAAACCGCAGCTCCGCATCAATATTTCAGCACTAATTTGGCAGCATGCTTAATGCCCCCCCCCCCCCCCCCCCCCCCCCCCCCCCATTTTACTGCTGTCATTCGAGTTATGATCTCAACTCCGCTCCGCTCCGCTCCGGCTTTTCAAAGGCCCGGCCCGCTTAACTAAAACCTCTTTTGAAGTGGCCTCTCTATCTGTGTCCGAGTCCTGTGGACGGATGGACACCATATTGTTATGTCGACGCCGATAGGGGGCCCCTTTTCAATGGCGCGCGCAAAGTTATCAGCATATCCTGCGTGATAACAACTCCTTTTATAAAACCCTTCACATTTCATCGTTTCATTGATCTAAATTGATGTGCTGGCAGGGCTGCGCGGCGGCGCTTGCCAGCCCACTGAAATGAGCCGTTTGTTTTTAAGTCATCGCCGCGGTAACCCGAGAGGCGGCGCCGATCACTAATTCATGGCCTCTCCTTCAGGACGACTTCCTGAGGCCGGTGTCGCCTTACGGACGCTGACAGAGACGCCTTTTTACCGCCCAGCGTCTATGTGACCTACCCCCTATTGTATGTGTGTGTGTGTGTATGTGTGTGTATGTATACATGCATGTGAGGCAGTGTGTGTGGTTGTGCTTGTTTGTGTGTGTGTGTGTGTGTGTGTGTTTTAGTGTGTGTGTATGTATATGTATACATGCATGTGAGGTAGTGTGTGTGTGTGTCTGTGTAACAAAAAGAGAGGGAGAAAGAGAGAAAGAAAGAGAAAGATGGAGAATGGAAACGGGCATGTGTGTTTTTGTTATCTGTCCACCTGAGAATGGGTGCACACGTGCCTACATGTGGTTGTACCTGTGTGCTGAGGTAATATGAGGTGGATTGTGGTAATACATATATGAAGTTACACACACACGCACACACACACACACACACACACACAAGCACAACCACACACACACACACACACACACACACACACACACACACACACATCTATCTGGTTTTAGTTGCTCAACCAGGACACATCTGATAAATGCATCCCAGTGCCAACGGCAGGTTTACTAGTCTACATGACCTGTGTGAGAAATGTAATTTGGGATGAGGTTGAATGCTATGACTCAGCTCTGCTCTCTCTTTCAAACCCTCTTCGTTCCTTTGATGAGACTCTTCCTTCTGTGCCGTCCCTCAACAGAGAGTTATCTCAGTCTACGCCTTATTCCCCTCTGACTGCTGGGGCACAGGCTTTTTTTAATGTGTAAGATCTCAGTCTAGACATTATGGGCCAGTTCCCCCTACATGGATTAAGCCAGGTCCTGGGCTTAATGAGAACTGCGAAGGAGATCCACAGAGAAAAAAAAAGCTTTTAATTCAATACTTGTCCTGATCCATGTCAAGGATACTGGACGGATTTTGTTTGTTAAAGTTTAAGTCCTGACTTTATTTGTTTGTTAAAGCTCCAGTCTAGACTTCCTTCATTTGTAACAGCTTGGTGGAAATGCTCTACCTAATCCTTGGCATTCCAGCAAAAGCCTTGGTACTTTCAGGAAAGTCTTTAAAAATTCACCTTTTGAAATATCATTTGTCTTTTATTACTACTAATTCTACTATTGTTATTACTGCCAGAAAACTACAGAATAACAACCTTACTGACTTCTGGAAAGAGGTCATAGTGATTCATTATCATTATACTGTAATTATTAATTTGTTGTCATTCCTTTTGCAAGCAATAGAAATATAGAAGCTAAATGCACAAATATTAGCAAGTGTTCACATTAAGTGAATGGCGTATTGGCTAACGGCCTATACACGCTAGCCTGCACAGATGCTAGCTGCTTCAAGGCGCTGCCTCTTACATGTATCCGGCACCATTCCTCTCCACTATAAACCGCCTTGCTTTTGGATTAAAGCTGCCCTTCTTTATATCAGTAAAAGCCTATTTAAATTTGATTTCAACAGCCAATGAAATCCACCCCAACCATTCATACACTTCAGGCAAATCCTGCCGATTGCCTTAAAATAGTTTGTTCTTCTCAGTGGTGCCTTTGCAATTATCCACCATTTTATGTTTTTACTTTTGTGTGCTCAATGCGCCGTTCATTCACAGGTACATTCACAGTCTACTGCTCCGATGCTACTTTTTCATGCGTTTGCTTTGCAGCATTTTGATGTGTATTTCCACCCCCCTTTGGAGCTCATGTTGTGCATAGAGGGAGCTAGACAGAGCCACAATGCCTCTCCTGAGGGCAGGCTAGCAGTGGCCTATTCATGGGTAGAAAAGAGAGGCTCACATCAAAGCAGCACTTTGAAACGCACATGGCCACACAGACATGGCCACACACACACAGACACTGACAGACACAGACACACACACAGACACACACACACACACACACACACACACATACAGATACACACACAGACACACATGTTCACACATACACACACACCCATTTACACACACACTAAAACACACACACAAACATGTATACACACACTTGCACTCACACACACACGCACACACACACACACACACACACACACACACACACACACAAACACACACACACACACACACACAGATACAGAGCGCTGTTTGTGCCACCTGCCACGGTGACGACCTGAAGGTGATGCAGTGACGCCATCGTACAGGGTTGGAGCAGAGCAGCATTAAGCTCAATCTCCCCCACAGCACTCAGGCTTCTCCCCTGCTGCAGGAAGACATGGAAGAGTGTGCTGAGTCATACTTTCTAATGACCGTTCCTCTCTTTCGCTCTCTCTCTCTCTCCCCCCCTCTCTCCACCTCTCTCAACTATATGTCACTTTCTCTCTCTTTCTCTATCTCTCTCTCTCTACCTACCTCTGTCTTAACTATGTCACTTTCTTTCTCACTCTCTCTCTCTGTATATCACTCAATGAACTGTCAGTCTTTCTCACTCTCTCTCTCTCCACATCTCTTTTTATATGTCTTCTTTCCCTCTCTATCCCTCTCCTTTTTTCCGTACTGTACATCACTCTATTTCTCTCTGTACTCACTCTCTCTCTCTCTCTGTACTCTCTCTCTCTCTCTCTCTCTCTCTCTGTCTCTCTGTCTCTCTCCCTCCTTCTTCTCTCTCCATCCTTATGGCCAAAGGCACAAGAGGTTATTTGTGTGCCTTTCTGAGTAAGTGGGTACACAGGCGTTCACACAGACACACACATACAGGCACACACACACACACACACACTAAGTGGGTACACACGTACACACACACACAGACGCACTGAGTAAGTGGGTACACAGGCATACACACACACTCACACACATCCACAGACAGACACACACACACACACACTAAGTGGGTACACAGGCATACACACACACACACACTAAGTAAGTGGGCACACAGGCACTTGAGACCACCCTGGGCGAGCCATCAAAACAACCCACAAACCCGCCTCTGCCGACCGCCACAGAGCAGCGAGGGCACCACGAGAAAACAAACAACCGCTGATCTGCAGTCAGTTTTAAACAAACAAAGCCCACGCTACGCTACGCACCCGACGCAATACTGAGAAACAAAACAATACAGGGCTCACATGAAGATGAAACAAAAATGAACCTTGGCCCCCACACAGCTCTGAGAACGCAAAACAACTTCAAAACACCACCGGTCAGCAGCGAGATCAAAACGAACCCCTACGGTCTGACGCAGCACCGCAATGGACCAAAACACTTACACTTGCACTGCACCCACAGCACCAAAACACTTCTGGTCGTAATTACCATCAAAACAAGCTCTGCCTGACGCAATGCTGAAGTCACACCACAAACACCAAAACACGACTGGTCATAATCAAGAGGTAAAATAAACTCTGGGCCAACGTACTGCTAACGTTTATCCAGCCAACGTACTGCTAAAACGGCACCACAACAATGAAGCACCACTAGTCTCGACTAAGAGAAATGAAATGTCCTGAGGGTAAGTACTGTTGGCCTACTCAGCAGGGGAACGTTTACCTGTGGGATGTTTACCTGTGTGATGTTTGCCTCTAGGATGTTAAGTGCTGCAACCATTTACTTGTGCTAGATGCAAGACTTCTACAGACATCCTAATCTGCGGAAACTCATTTCAGGGAGGACAAAAACACAAAAAACGTCAAAAACTAAATAGCTTAATGTGAGAGACAGAGGTTGTCTATTAGGTCTGCAAAAATACTTCACGGGACTCTCAGTCTCATTCTCCCTCACTCCGCCTGTCTCCCTGTCACTTGCTGCATCTGTCACTTGCTCTAATTAGCTGAAGAAATTTGCACGAGTTGCAGGACATTTTGTATTACTTGCGGGCATCTGGGAGTCGCTTTTCAAACGCTGCAGACTCCCGCAGGTCGTGGGAGAATTAGGATGTCTGCTTCTATACTTATATATTTCCATTCTGAGCTTCCCCTACTATTTGTAATCACAGAGGGTGGATGGATATTAGTCATTTCTATTGCATTTCTATTCTGGGGCTGTTACATCACAGTGGAGGATCTGCGTGACTGTTGCTGGTGTGCTGTTCTGCGCTGTCTTTCTAGGCTCCATAAGGAGGCTAGTTTGGGATGGTCGGTAGGTAGGTTGGGTTTGTTTTTTTCCAAAACCACAGTTGCATAACAGTCCTGAAAAGTACTGCGGCAGAGTCTGGAGGAATGGGAAGCTGTCCCACACAGACACACACACACACACACACACACACACACACACACACAGACAAACACACACACACACACACACACACACACACACATTTCCATTTCCCAATATCAAAGTGTCCTGAGTGCCAAGGATTAGGCTGATAAACCTGTTGTCATTGGAGGCCCTGACGCCAGCGAGCAGGGTACACCTCCACACATCACATTACATTTTATTACTGCATTGGGTGCACGCTTTTATTCAACGTGACGTCCGTGGAAAACAACAATAAAGCTACTCTGTCAAAAGGAGACTGAGGGGAAAGCGTTAACAATACGTTGTACTGATTGAAGATAAGTACGCTCTCAAAAGTAATGGGACAGTAGGGGTACAAATCTGTATCTTAAGGTATTAAGGTAACAGCATTAATGTATCCCCAAAGGCTAATATTTGGACCTTATGGTACTGATGTGTACCTACTCAGCTCTGGGTACAGAAGGTACAAACTAGTTGTAAAACAGGGGTTAAAAAGTAAGCTACAGTTATGTGCCTTTGAGGGTACTGCTGGTGTGACAAGCCTTTGTACCCCTAAAAGTAAAATTCTAAAAGTACCTTCTTTTCTGAGAGTGAAAGTTACAAAAGGAATAGGTAGAAAAGTTTTTTTTAAAAAGTATGTGCAGGTGAAGATTTTGGGGTGCTCAGAGAAGTCACAGGGAAATGTTAGGAGTGGAGGAGCGGTGCTCATGAATTTTTTTTTTTTTTAAAGAACATCTTGAAAATAGAGAGGGATGGCCCTGTGAGTAATTGACAGGAGAAGTCACTTAAACATATGACACACCATGCTGTATTCCAGTTGTGTTCACTCATAGTCACATGCTGACGATGGCTGAAATGTGTACAGTTGTGGACATGGTCCCATAAATAAGTATACCACAAAGGGAAAGAGGGTGCATTTTGTTTTTCAAAGTTTTCAAAGTGTTTTTGACTTGCACCCGAACAAACTTCTTTATCTTAAGAGTCTAGCATGCCTGTTGTTCTTAACTATTTGACTCTCCTTAGTCAAACACATCCCATGTTGTTCCAGAAATATGTGAGCTAGTGTACAAGCACATGAGGAATGAAGAGCGACTGAACATCCATCTGACCCTGCCATTGGTGTCTGAGCTCTTTCAAACCACCAGCACCACACACTGAGTAACACCCAAGTGCGTTTCATCACTTCCGGGTTTTGTGCACAGGAACCAAATGGAGACCGACTTTATAGGAGTAAGGCTGAAAGTGTCCGCTAGAAGCCCAGAAGTCTGGCCACAGGTAGGATACCGAGGCTTCATGAAGTAAAAACCCCACCATGTTTTTATCCCACCTGCACTTATGTTTTTATTCTCCTTGTGCACTTAGCCCAGGTGATTGTGCCAATTAGCTCACCTGCCTGGCTGAGCGTTGTGTTAATTGCAATCAGCTAGCTGGTTTTGTGAATGGTCTGGACAACTACAACTATGTGTCGTGTGGCCTTTTACTCTTAATATGAAGACATATTACGCTGCTCAGTCTCTGGCCTAATCAAAGCCCGCAGTGTCCAGTGGCTCCATCAAAGGCCCGCTGAGTTGTAGAGTTAGTTAAGGACGAACCGTTGATGTTTAAGGGCTAACCGCCAAAGCTGAAATAGGGAAATGAAAGCATGAGTATGTCGAGAGAGAGAGAGAGAGAGATTGAGAGAGAGATGGAGACATTGAGAGAGAAAGAGAGAGGGAGAGAGAGATAGAGTGAAAGAGAGAGCGGGAAATGGAGAGATTGAGAGAGAGAGAGAGAGAGAGCGTGAGAGAGAGAGAGAGTGCTGGCTAACTGGGTCGCAGTACCCTCAGGAGTACTGATATGGAACTCAGCAGTCGGACTCATCGGAATAATTAACAAAATGTCCCCCTTAAACGTCAAAATGGATTTTTAATTACCCTTCAAAGAGCTACAACTTCAGCTGACTGTCTGGACCTCTAACGCCAAGGGTGGGGTGTGTTATTACTGTGTCACACACACACACACACACACACACACACACACAAATCAAATCATGTCCCCACCCAAGGCCGGCACACCTTTACGATGTGAACAAAAAGCAACCTTTTGAAATTTTCCCACAGACGTCCTTCCCCTTTCGTCCTGATTTTCCACTGCCCACAGCAAAGTGCTGACAGGAAAGAGCTTCAAACACACACACACACACACACACACACACACACACACAGACTCAAACTCACACTCAAATGCTGATCCCATGGCTTTGGCGAACACACTCAAAACTGGGAAATGGGTGTTTGATCTGGACATGGTATTCTGGGTGTTCTATTACAAACATACAGACAAAACTACTTTAGCGTCATATGCCTTCATAGTCCTTTAACATTGCACACCTCAGTGTTCACCTCATTAAGCATTAAAGCACTTTACCTTCCCAATTCAATTAGCTACCATATTGTTCAAGACACTCTCCGTTATAAGTCACACGTTTTTAACCATATAACTTTAACTCTGTATTGAAATTTTTATGCTATGTAGTTTGTTTAAAGGTGTGTTGGATGTAAGCTTTTTATTAAGAAAACATGAAACCTGCAGTCATTTCATATTCATATACAGTGGGGGTCATGTTGTCCGCTGACACAGCCAGTCAATTGTGATGGAAAAACACAAACACAAACACGTTACTGCATAGTGAGTACTGCCACTGCAATAATGAGCAGCCGGAGCAACTTGTTCATCACTGTAATCTACTGGCTCAAGGCAGCCACCACAGACTGACGCCACAGCCTGGGAACGGCCGGTGACTGTGCGTCTGAGATCGGTGTTGTGGTCCTACCTGCATCTCAACAGACAACACAAACACAAATCACACTGACGTGGCCCTTTGCACCAAAACATCAAGAAAAAGTGGCAAAACAAGAACTAACCGAAACTGGTTCTCTCTGTACCGCGATCCCCTCTATTTCTCTTCCTCTCTCCCTCTGTCTCCCTTTTTCTCTCTCTCCTGCTCCTTTTCTCTTTCTCCCTGTCTCTCTCTCCCCTCTCCTCTCTCTCTCTCTCTTTCTCTCCCTTCCCCTCTATCTCTCTACCTCTCTCTCTGTCTTCCTTTTTCTCTCTCTCCTTCTCCTTTTCTCTTTCTCCTTCTCTCGCTTTCTCTCCCTTCTCCTCTATCTGTCTCCCTCTCTCTGTCTCCCATTTTTCTCTCCCCCTCCCTCTCCTTTGTTCTTTCTCCCTCTCTCTCTCTCTTTCTCTCTCTCTTGATCTATCTCTCCCTGGTGCCCTGTTTTCCCCCCTGTTGTGAGCCAGGCCTCTGTGGCATTGGCACTGCTGTCAGATCAATACTCCAGAGTTGGAATGCTATTGACAACCGCAGAACTGTAAATGCCCCTCCGGAATGTTCCATGGGTCCCAGTGGAGTGGGCTGCCGCTTTACGGCAAACAGGGGGGGGGGGGGGGAAGAAAATTAATCGTATTAGCCCGATCTGTCATGTACGAGGTGTTTTTTTTTTTCAGCATAGGAGGCTAATCCCAGCAGCGTGGCCCTGAGTTATGCAATGCTGCGCAGAGGCAGAGCCATCTCAGAGCACAGTAGAGAACAGCACAGCACAGTACAGCAGAGCAGAGCAGAGCAGAGCAGAGGAGAGATGGGGCTGTGGCTGGTTGCATAAACCCCCTTCAGGGAACAGTTTGCTTACATTGTCCCTTTAAATGTCCCTCAAACACAAAAAAGGGCACTGCATAAACAAACACGTAGGATTTATTTGAAGTGTTTCCTTAAGTGAAGTGATTAAATGATGCTCTAATGATTTCCTTAACGTATTACTGCATTTGTCCCTACTCCCTCAAGTGTTGCATATCAACATCTTAGCGCTGAATTCCTGCAGTTTAATTTAAGGGTGGTAATATGTTCCCTTAGGCAGGCAAAACTGACAATAGACAAAACTGACAATCTGCCCAGCTGTGGCCCAGTTGTGGCCCTGGTCTGGCTCTGTTATAGCCCTGATCTGGTGAGGACATGGACAGATCCGCGGGAGGCCTTAGCTCAGCTCACCCCACAGCACCTCTGGGTGACTACTGAGATGCGCTAACACTACGCAGCGCTGACACAATAGCTGGGGGAGAGGGGATGGGGTTGTGAGGGGGAATGGATGGGGTTGTGCAGGAGGGTGGATGGAGTTGTGGTGGAGGATGGATGGAGGTTGTTTCCAGTGTTAGGCAGATACATGTAGACTGCAGTTAGCATGGCCATAGGGGTAGCTGTTGGGAAAGATGGAAGTACACTGTAGGGACATTTAATTATGGACAGACTGATATTCACTGATATTCCACACAAATAAGAACAGACACTAACAGCTAACAGCTTGTCACGGTGCGGTTAAATTTAGCATTCCAGGGCAGAGCTGGCTTGCAGTTGGTTATACAGTGATTTTGTTTAAATCCTACAGGACACACACTACACATTAGTAAATGTAGCTATTAGGTGGCTGTTACTAAAGAAGCCTCAAAAGGACTTTACGTTAAATGCTACATAATTAATATAAACCCTGTGGGTGTGTTGTGTGTGTGTGCTTGTGTGTGTGTGTGTGTAGCCATGTGACAGGCACACTGGATGTGTGCAATAGTGGACATGGTAACATGAGTCAAACGCAGAGGCAGAGGGTGGGGGTGGGGGTGGCG
>CM059278.1:7514508-7517008 GCA_030347295.1 Setipinna tenuifilis
GGGGGGCAGGTATGGCAGGTATGCGTGGGATGGCACTGGGCTTTGGGCAGCTGCCTACGGAAACACACACAGTGGGGCATTAAATGAGTGTATCTGAGGCTGCCGCACACACACACACTTGGCCCAGGTGAGTCTTGGGTCTGGTTCTGGCTCCTGTGGTCAGAACTGGTCCTGCAGACCCCGACTGTCATAGAAACATTTTTGCCACAGCCTCCAGTGCCGAGAAAAAGAGACAGACAGAGAGATAGATAGATAGATAGATAGATAGATAGATAGATAGATAGATAGAGAGACAGAGAGAGAGAGAGAGCAAAAGAAAGAGAGAGAGAGAGCACACTGCATAGCTTCTGTTTCCTCAAAATGCAACACCACGGACTGCTTCAACATGATGAAATTGGCAGCTAAGAGACAGCGATCAACACTTGTCTGTCGTTGGAGCTTAGGCACTGAGCAAGTGTGTGTGTGTGTGTGTGTGTGTGTGTGTGTGTGTCTGGACACTGCAGTGGGCAGCTGTTGTTTGGGCGAGTGAGAGTGTCTGCGCCACTTCAGGACCTCTGCTGCGTACCTCACCTGATAGGTGTATCTGCTCTGGTGTCTGTTTCTCCGCTCTACTGCATAGCCTCATCCCCCCACTGCGTGTGTGTGTGTTTGTGTGTGTGTTTGCGTGTCTTCATCTGTGGTATAGAGAGGCATCTTCATCTGTGTGTGTGTGTGTGTGTGTGTGTGTGTGTGTTTGTGTGTCTTCATCTGTCATATAGAGAGGCATCTTCATCTGTGTGTGTGTGTGTGTGTGTTCATCTGTCATATAGAGAGGCATCTTCATCTGTGTTTGTGTATGTATGTATGTGTGTGTGTCTGTGTGTGTGTTTGTGTGAACAATGAAGACAATGTGCAAACACATGCATGCATGCAAGAGAGAACACGGAATGGCTTGGCACATCAGTCCTTACACAACCCCCCCTGCAACCCCCCCCCCACCCCATGCTGTTCCAAGCAGGACAATACCTGGCAACGTGTGACAGTCCGTCAGACAGACAGTCGGACACTGTCAGAATGAATTTTAGTAAGGAATTTCCAAGAGCTTTTGAAAGATAAAGCCTTTGCGTTCCAACACCATCTGGAAGGCATTTTACACTCGAGGGCTTTCCCGTTCAGCTTTACCAAACTAACATAACCTCCTCCTGAATGCTGGCTGTTCTCACCTCTATTTAGTACAGCTGCAATGCCGAGAGAGGTAGGGGAGGGTGGAGGAGTGGAGGAGTGGAGAGAGAGGGGGGTGGGGGTGATGCTGGAACCGCTACTGCGTCTAAAACTGATCCTTAGCTTCGCATGAACAATTGAAACGCAGCCTAGCCTCTCCTCTTACGACCGCAACTGTCTCTCAACTATCCAGTGTGCGCTAAAATTCATGCTTGGCGTGTGTTAATATACCGGCTGGCTCATTTGGGAAAAAAACACAAACCTCGCCGAACACTTTCCCCTCACGTTTGAGTGCGCTTTTTCAGTACAGACGTCAAAGACTTACAGCATTGACGACAACGGTGCGCATACGCTCTTTGAATATTAATGAAGGTATGCGGTTTCATTGATAAAAATCATGGACGGAAAACAATGAACGAACAACGTAAAACGTCAGCAAGATGACATTCGTACGGGGGGCATGCGGAGTTCTCATTGTGGTGGTGGTCGCACTTATCCATAAAAGCAGCAATGAGGAAAAAATAAAAACATGCGTTTTCATTTGAAACACTACCTGCATTTTGTCGGACGTAAACACCTCGGTGTCCACATCGCAGGCGATGAGTGTCACCATCTCCAGTTTCATGTTTATGGATGGCATTCCCTTTCAAGACTGAGGGAGAAACTAAAAAGAAACGTTTTTCCCCTTTCTTCTTGAATGAAGGCCGTGCAGTTCCCACAGACAAAGAGTTCGACAGAACAAGCTTAAACTGGACACGGTAGGTTTCTTTTCAGACGCACTTGGCGACGTGCTGCAGCATCCAGCGTCCTCTACACTTGGCGACAGCTCTCTTGACTGGCCGAGCCGCACTTGAGCGCACGCAGAAAAGGGGCTGTCAGGTGCGCGCGAATGCGCCAACCAGCGCCCTCAGCCGCTACATTGACGTCATCAGCTCGCTCATTTGTTCGTCAAGCCTCCCCATCGGTCCCGCTTCGCACTGCAGAACCAGTCCAGTGCTGCCAGTGACTCACTTGTGTGGCCCATACGATGCGACGTGCTGTCTTGTTATTATATTACTTTGTGGACATAAACATTCGCCACGACAAACCTCGGGAGAGAGAGAAAAGAGACAGTCACAAAGTTTTTATGTTTTTATTTACGTCAACTAAATAGTCATAGAAAGTCTTGTATGACAAGCTGCCTTGTCATGGCCGAATGACAAAAATAAGAAATAACGGCAGCAGGATGTTAGGGACAAATTTGTCACCTAAGTGTAAAATACCAGACAACTTCTCATATCAACCAAAAAACAACCAAATC